>PVKB01000286.1:600000-884325 GCA_004027205.1 Ctenodactylus gundi
ACTACTGCCCTAGCACCAAGGTGGAGGCTGAGTGCTGGTGAGCTGAACTGAATATCCTTGTTGAGGTGTGTGGGGAGGGGGTGTGTGCCTGGCTAAGAGGAGATGCTTAGCTGAGGTTGGATCATGCAAATGGCTCCATACTGCTCCTGCTTTTCATTGGCTTTGTAGGTATTGGTAGAAAGGGTCAGAGAAAGTGGAAAAATGAGGTGACAACGATTGCCGTCTGTTTAGTGAAGAAAAATCTAAGCATCCCGCGAGCCACGAGGACATTCTCGCCCTGAATTTGCTCAGGGCTGTGCCCCGACGGGGCCCTCCGCCTGCTCGCCACCTCAGCTGCCTCTCTAACTACAAGACATGGCAGTCAGTGCACTTTCTCACGTTACTGCATCAACTTCAGACAGCGCTTCATTTTTCTGCAGGAACTTGCTTGAAATGTCACCTAGTGACTCTCTGATCTGTAACTAAATACACGTCGGTCTGACATATCTTTATTTTCAAAATTTCTTGCTCTGCCTTATTTACCAAAAGGTAACTTATAGACATCACTAAGTATCAGGTGATAAAATGAACAGATGACAGTCTTTGAGACTAGGGAAAAAAATAAGTAACTGAACTGAAGGCAAAGTAGGATCTGCACTTATGCGCAGCAATTTTCTGTGCCCTTTTAGAACTGGTCCCAGGGCTTCTAACCACCACAGTGGGAAATGGAGCACAGAATACTCTGTCCTCATAACATGAAAACCTGGAAACTCTTTAGGAAAAATATAATTGTTTTTGGTACCGAGGCCAGAGAGACCTGCCCCAGTTTTTAAGAGAGGGTATGTCAGGTGGGCCTTATTCATGTTAGTGCCTAATGGTGACTCAGAACTCTCTGCACCGTCTCTTAGTGTGCAGTGATGCTTACTGCCAGTGCACAGTGCTATAAATTAGTCTTGTAGTATTGGGTACACAGCCCTCTTACGGTCTAGCTTGATACATGGCTAACATTGACAACATCGGGGAGAATAGTCGGCCAGCGTCTCCATTAGGGAATACTTTGATTTTTTGTTTCCGCTAACCATTTAGCATTGGGAACAGAGAGTTCTGGGCTTTTCCTGGCGGAAGCAAGGAGCTCGCATGATCTGTGCTGCCAATTAATAGAGGCAAATGGATCTTCTGTCTTCAGCCAAGTGGCAAGCGGAGCCAGCTGCCTCCTCCAGACATTCAGAATCCAAAGCAGAACGCTGACACCTGAATGTGTCGTCCCTTCTTCTACACTAAGACCACGGATAAGTTCAAGCCCACAGGCACAGAGGTGATGCAGAGCATCCACACATCCTCATAGCTGTGGCAATCACAGCAGCAAGACCTGGAGCTGCGTGGTTGAGTGTGGGCTTGTATGGATAGGGGGCACTTCCCTTACACACATGCCTATACTTACATTTCCATTGTTCAAAATGTGCAGATACTAATATGCTGGATTCCACGTATTATTTAAAACATTACTAAATTTATATTACAGCTTGTAAAAGTCTGAGTTATGAATAGAACCATTGGCATGATGGCTACTTTTGGATGGATGAAGGAGGGGTGCTGTCATAAATTCTTTTTGTCACTGAAAAGGCTGCTCTTGATAGAATTTGAACCCATTGCTTCAGTGCATAGATGCAGGAATATTTTAGTTTTTGCTTTTGGTAGTACTGGGGATTGAATCCAGAGCCTTTGCACCAAGCTACATTCCCAGCTTTTAAAAGGATTATTTTATTTTGCTTATTTTTTTATATTATTTTGAAGCAGAGTCTTCTTAAATAATGAAGTTTCCCAGGATGGGCTCAGGTTTGTGCTGCTTTTGCCTCAGCCATCCTGAGTATTGGGTTTGCAGGCACCTGCTACCATACCTAGCTTTTTATAGATTTTTTTTGAAGTGTTATGAAGCGATCATAACAATTCTCAATAGAAACTCACAAGATACTTAATTTTAAGCCACATCTTTTCCCAGTGATCTGGCTAAGATAATTATTTATAAAATAAATGTCCTTGGGGGAAAAATATGTTTTTTTGGATATAAGCAGCATGGATGTTGGCAGGCATAT
This sequence comes from Ctenodactylus gundi, assembly GCA_004027205.1. Taxonomy (NCBI): domain Eukaryota; kingdom Metazoa; phylum Chordata; class Mammalia; order Rodentia; family Ctenodactylidae; genus Ctenodactylus; species Ctenodactylus gundi. Next base: position 602,073 of record PVKB01000286.1, read on the forward strand.
GCTAATAATTAGGGTTTTGCTTTTAGCGAGGTGAATCCTGACTCATTTCTTTCTGTCAGTGATTAGGCAGGAGGAGAAATTTCAAATTTGTGATGATGAAAGTATGCTGTGAGGTGAGTAGTGAACACTTGTCATTTGCTTTCACAGCACGGCCCCGATTTCCTCATCCCAAAATGATTTCGAGGGCTTTATGTACAGTTTTGGAAGGGGGCGTGACAGTAGAGCACTGGGTGGCGCAGGCCAGCCTTCATATCTGCTACTACTGTGTGAAACTCATCCAGACCCAGAATCTCTGCCTGGATATTTGTAGGCTGGCCATGGGGAAAGCATCAGAGACGTCTGGTTCCCAAGTGGAGCCCTGGGACCGCTGAGTAGGAATTGCAAAGGTGTGGATTTTGGCTCAGTCCGCTATGGGGTTTCCACAGCCTAACTCCTGTGGGTATGAGGTAGGCAAGTCACTCTCTCTGACAGTGGAAAGCCACTTGCTGGTTGAGCATAGAGTGGAGATGAGGAGTGATTGCCATTGTTTCTGACCTTGAATTTATGTATTCTGGTAGAGAGCATATCTGTTGAGAGGTGATAATTTATTTTATGAAATGATTTCTCATAGGATTTCCCAAACAACCTGCCTTACTGCTGCATCTGAGATGTGTTCAATGTATCAAAGTTAGGACTATGTAGCTTTGCAAAAACTAATAAGTAAGTGGGATACAACCTTATTCATTGCACATACAAGGGACTAAAAATGAGAAATAGCTGAATTACTGTTAAGTTTCTAGTAAAGGAAAATAATGTATGCGCCCGCTTTAGAGCTTCAGTTCTATAAATTTGGAACTGACCTAGTCCTTAAATGGATTCTATTATTGTTGGCAATAATGGCAGGGGAATAATTGCCTCTGGTGCCATGTTTTGTTTTGTGGGTGCTGCAGATAAAGGCACACATTTTCAAATTCTTCACAGGTTCTTAGTGTGAGACTCATGTTGTGAGATTCGTGCCTTCTATTGAGAAGGGAATGGTTTTGACTTTTTTTTTTTTTTTTTTTTTGAGAAAGGGTAATGGCCTACAGCTCCGACTGGTCCACCATAGCTTGGTGGAAAGGGATCACAAGGAGAGAGAAAGGAGGAGCTGGGAAGGGAGATCTTTCCCTTTCCGACCATATTCCCTTAACCCGTCTCTCCAGCTAGCCCTACATCCTGCACACGGAATTGCCAATAGATGGAGCACGTCCATGATCAAATCGCCTTCCAAACATAAGAGACCTTGGGGACCACTTTCAGTTTAGACCATAACAACTGGGCTTGGAGGACTTGAGTGATTTTACTTTTTGCTTTGTACTATTTTGCAGTTTTATTTAAAATCTTTAATGTGGGCCTTTCTTTTTCATTGCTATTTTTTATTAGAATTTATTTGTGATACATAATTACATCCGTCTTGGGGAATTAGTGCACATACAAACCGCATCTTCATCATTTTTAGTTCTCTTTCACCTCTCTGCCCTCCCGTCTCCTTTCATTCCTGATCCCTTTCCCATCTAACGTTTTAATAATAAACTAAGAGAAAAATAAAAAAAAAAGAAGAATGTTTACCCAAGGTCACTTGGTTGACATGAAGTTCAAAAGGATCAAACCTTGGCCTTTATGGCTTTGAAGTCTATGAGTCATCTACAACAATAGTTCTTAAGAGGAGAGATTTTGCCCCTGTAGATGTTTGGCAATGTATGGAGACATTTTTGCTTGTCATAATTGGGTGAGGGGTGCTATTAGAACCCACAGAACAGAGGTCAGAATGCTCCAAGACACCCTGCACTATATATGGTGATCCTTATAATAGTCATCCTGCCCATGGTGATCAGAGTGACTTCTTGACAATACCCCAGTGAATCTGTTGACCTGTATGCTGGCCCCCACCAAGTCCCTTAGCCATATGTTTGGTGGGTGTCCAGCAATGGCCAAAGAAGCAGTGGGTACAGGATTTTATAAACTAGTCATTTCATTGTGTGGTAAACACAACAAAAATTAGGTAGCTAGAACATTGTATTCTTTTATTTATTTATTTATTTATTTATTTATGTATTTCTTCATTTTTTTTTTTTTGAGGCAAGGTCTTATTTTGTAGTCTGGGCTGGTCCTGAACTCACTATGGAGCCTAGGCTGGCCTCAAACTCATAGCAGTCTTCTGCCTCAGCCTTCTGAGTGTTGAGATTATAGACATGTACAACCACACTTGACTTATGGGGTGCTGGGGAATTGAACCGAGAGCCTTGTGCTTACAAGGCAGGTGCTGTAACTGCGGTGTTATTCCTCTATCCCCAGTCAATGCATTCTTGATCAAAGCTTTTAAAAGGGAAATATACACAGAGAAATGATCACTATTTAGAAATTAGACTTCTAGAGAAGTGTTAGTAGCAAAAGGAGATCCTGAAAAAGTACAGGGCAGGGGGAGCCTCTGCCTGACTTAGAACAACCCAAGGGAAAATAAACTCTTCTTTAGGAGGCATAGTGTGAATTTGTTCCCATAGTCTTCTCCTTAATGATTCCAAGCTTAATTACTGCTTGAAATCAGGTGTCATACAACAATCTAAAAGTCTCTTGGGCATTATTTTATTGGAAGCTGCATAATTAAGTCTCATCTGGTGAGTTCTTAGTGGCTCCTTCATTATGAGGAGGACCCCCTCAGGAGCTGCACAGATCACGGTGAGCACTCAGCACAGATAGACTGCTGTGGGGGTGTCAGGGCACTGGGATTGTTGTTCTGCATAGAGGACTCTTGAAAATATCTAACTTGGATCTCTGCTTCATAGAGGGGTGCCTGAGGCCAGAGGGGAGGATTCATTTGCCAAAAACTTTCTAATTGCTGACCAATTAGAAATAGTTTTTAGGCCCCAGCTCCTGGTCTTATGGCCAGCCATGTCAAGACAACAATTAAATATTTATTTATTTAACAAATAAGTCATAAAACCTCTTGTACTATCCATGATGCTGATGAGTAGTAGGAGGCAGAAGTGGTGACAAGTGGATTAAGGCTTTACCTTTTTTTTCTGTGGCTCAGGAATGTAAGTTAGTGATTTACAGATTATGGGCCTCAGAAGAGAGCATAGGTATACCTTGAGAACTTCCTAGAAATGCAGATTCTCCATTCAACTCAGACCTACTAGACTAGAGACTCTGGTGGGGAGTAGCAATCATTGTCTAAGCAGTCCCTCTGGTCATTGATGATGTATTACTAACATTTGAGAGCCACTACTGAAAATGGAAACAAAAATGGGACATTGTTCTCTGATAATGCCACAGTGTTTGTTAACTTCCACCCTTTCGCACAGTCTGAAGAGGGGAGCTACTGGGGCCAGACCTGCAACTCCTTCTGTCTACGGGGATGGAGATGCCTAACCCGAAGCGTTATGGAAGAACCAGTGAAGAGCTGCTGTAGACGAGTAGGATTTGTTCCACGTTAGGCACACCGCCAAGCATGACATGTGTTCTGGTCCTCGTGTACTGTTAATACCACTGTTCCTCTGTTGTGCGTACTTCAGTTCTCCTTTTTGTTCTGTAGTCTAGTGTATACTTTTTCTGACTGATCTGCTTGCTCTTGTGAAGACTTGTTGGGAAGATCAAGCATCCCTAGCTAAAGCACACTGGGACAGGCGGCTTCAGTCAGCTGGAAAAAGGGGACAGTGCAGCTGAGGGAGCAGTCCAGGACATGTGTGCCGTGAAGCCTACCCAGCTGCTGCGAGTAGGCTCTGTTCGTCACTCCGGGAGACTGGTTCTACCAAAGGAACATGATCATTAAGAAGGGCTCCTGACGGTAACCATAGGGTGATTAGATGTGGAGATTTTGGTCAGTCAAGGTAAAGAGAATCAAGATTGCAATCAGAACTGTTAGGTAGCCTAGGTAACCAACATGGAACAGGCTCAGCCTTCCTTAATCTCATATACCATTGATTAGATGAGAGACCATTATTTTATATATCACTAAAAAAGAGAGAGAGACAAATGAATTAAGCTGATATTTTATCAGTCCTTTAACAGGAAAATCAATAACAAAACAGTGAAAAATCAACACAAAATGGCGCTTACATTAAATATAAAAAAAATTTAAAAACCCAGTAAGTGCTGAGCACTTCTTTCACGTCATTCAATCTGAATTCTTTAAAGAATTGGGGCTGTTACTGTGCTTGTTTTACAGGTAAGGAAGGTGAGACTCACTTAGGTCAGCTGTATAGGGCAAGGGTCACCAAACTTTTCTTGTAAAAGGTCAAATAGTGAATATTCTAAGCTTTGGGACTCACTATGATCTGTCAGAGCAACTCAGTCCCACCTTGTGGAGTGGAAGCAGACAGAAACTATGCAAATAAGTAGGTGTGGCAGCATTCCAGTAAAACTTCATTTGTGGAAACAAATTTAAATTTTACATAATTTTCATGTGTTATAAAATACTATTTTTAGTTTTATGTCTTAAAAGTGTGAAAATCACTTGTAGCTCACAGGTCATATGAAGAAGATGGTGAGCCAAGCTCTGGTGTAGGGTCACCCTGGCTTTCAATCCAACTGTGTTTCCGTGACTGTTTTTAATTCTCAGCTTCATTATGCTAAGGAGAGGTAGCTAACTCTCAGCTTGTTTATTTCTAAGAGAAAAAAAAATCTACTAAAAGTACTTCTTGTCTTAATTGTGAAGTTTCTCGAGTTCTTCAAGAAAATCTTGATTTTAATTTCCTCTTAACTTAGTGCTTTTTAGTTCAGTGTTAATTATAATTGGGTGTTGCATCTTGGCTTTTGAACTGACAGCTTAGAAATGATTTTTTAAATGAAATAAGCACGTGCAAAATAGGAAAAATTCAAATACTTCAAAAAGTATGTAAAATGAAATTAAAGTTCTTTCTCTTGTTCCCTTTTATTTCATAATTCTTCTCAGAGATAACCATTATTAATGCCTCCTTTTGTAACTTGGTTATATGAATAGAGCAATCTATGAATATACATATTCATTTTTAATTGTATTACTTGCTACTTTTATAATACATCTTTGAGAACTTTCCATATGAATTCATCCAGTAATACATTTTTGATGCATGATATTCTACTGTGTGATGCACTCCTGAAGTAGTTATTTATTTAACTATGTTCTCATTGTTTCATTTGAAGTGCTCCCAGTTTTTAGTTATTATTAAAAAGGTTTCATAGAATATGCTGCTATTAAATGTATCGTGCTTTTGAACATACTTTGGTAGGTAAGTTCCTAGACGTAAAGCCAGTGCATTAAAGGAAATGGGCATTTTTGATATATTAATATGCTTTATACATTAAATTTCAAGTGAGTTGCTTGCTTGGGTTGAGAACATCCGCAAAGAATAATACTGCTGATGAGAAAAATGACTCTGTCTTTTCTCCTGTGATATTTCCAGTTGTCTGCTGTTTCTTGTTTGGTGAGAAAATAGGTCATGTAGCATCTTCAAAAGAGTTTGTAGAGCATTAGTACGTGGCACCACTAAGGTTGTGGGCTCCTGATCTCATCATGATCTTTGACATCTATAAAGATCTTTCACTTTTTCTTTAAGAAGATTTTTTAAAAGAAAAGTTTTACAGGCCTACCTAACCAGGAGTCTCATGTGAGACAGCTCTGGTCGTATGTAAAAACTGCAGTTAATCATAAATGTATCTCAAAGCCTAAAGTAGAATAATTAATAGCTTGTGCATTGACTTCTACTAGTTCTGAGCATCGACTATGTTCCAGCTTCTGTACTTCATATGGAACAGTTTCAAATTTTCACAGTGAATGTGTAAAACTGGAGCAATTCTTGTCACTGGGTTTGGATAAGAAAACTGAGGGTCACAAAGGCCCAAATCAAAGAGCAAATAAATGATAGATCCAGACTTCATGCCCACAGCTGACTTTAAAATTGCCCTCTTGACCACCAACCATACTGCCTTCCATCACTAGTCACCTCGGACTTTTATAATTTCATCTACTTTGTAATAGAGATCAATCAGTCAGTTGTGGGAGAGCTGGCAGGGTTGAAGTTACTTCTACCTTGTTTCTCAGCTGGCTACAAAAAGTCTTTTCTGTCAGCCTGTGCATTTTGAGGACAGTGTTGTCAATCACTCACACCTATGACTGTGGCACAAAAGGGCTCTCTGCAAATGTTGACTGAAGGAATGAATTTTATGAGTTCACATAAAATAATACATCAGGGCTTCATATTATAGAGGACTAAATAATGAACTATAAAGATGCTATAAATCTTTAAAGGTGAAGAATGCTACAAATATGTGTACTTGCTGTATTTCTTTAGTCATGAGGCCAATAGAATAGTCAATTTATTTATAATACATTAGAATTTTAGTTGGTAGCTAATCCTTAGCCTTCAAGTTTTATGTGGAAAAAGCAAGGAAGAATAGTTACTATAAGTCTCCCTTTTTCCAGTAAAGAAATACTAATTTTTAAGTGCTCTGTGAATGTCTGTGGTGATGACTGGCTGTGTAGCTGTGGCTCAGAATAGGTATATGTGTCATGTTTTGTGCATTCTGCTTGGTTATGAGTAAATAAGCAGAAGAGGAATTGCAAATGTAACTGACAATTTTATGAGTTCCGCAGTCATAGGGTGATGTAGGGCGTCGCTACATAGCAGAGCCATAATTTCTGCATAGGTGGTGACCCTTCAACAAAGGGGGAGCCTAAGCCTAGTGTGTTTGTTTCTGATCGGTACATGGACTAAGACCTGAAGGTTTTCCTCTAGTTCTCCGTGTGAGAACCGAACTTGCTCCGTGCCAGGCTGTGCTTCACCTCCAGCTCCCCTTTGTAGCGTTTTCTCCAGGAAGGCCTTTTGTGGACCTCGTGTATGGCCGCTTCCTGCAGTGTTTCTCTCCCTCATCAGTGTCTTCTTTAACTCTTTATTCTTCAGGTAGTTGTGCAGGTTTTCTGTTAAAAGAACTTGTATTTTTTGATGTTGTTTAAACTGCAGGATAATGGTCTTCCAAGCTCAGTATTACGTTTGAGTTGGATTAAGGTGCTTGATAAAATATGGATCCTGAGCTCCACCAACAGAAGTTGGGTAAGTGACCTTGGGGCTGGGTCTGATAGAGGCGATTGAAGGACCCACTCTGAGAACCAGTGTAGCAGAAACTACATAAGTGTCTTAGTGCAGCTGCCAGAGATCGCTCTTGACTTTCAGCTAATTGGGTTCTTGTTTCTACTTCCTTACAGCCAAAGGCTGGGCACCACTGCTTGGAGAATTCCAGGCCAAATGTGTGTAAGAATACGATTTGTAGTGGGGGCAGGAATGGTACTTTGTGGCAGGTTCCGAGAATGAAGATACTCTTGAATCCCAGCTTTTGTGGGAACTGTCATATGTGAGGCTGAGTAAAACAAAGTGAATGACAAAGTTGGAGACGTAGTGAAAGATGGAGGCCACAGTGGAGGGTCTGGACGCCATTGAAAAAGAGTCGGAAGCCAGTTCAACCTGGGGAATGGCCACGTGGTGAGTGAACATAGAATAAGACATCTTGTTTCTTGCCAGAAAATGGAAATTGTCTCAGTGAGTGTAAGTTAGAGATCAACTTTGTCTCATGATCAAAAAAAGTATATAAAATGACGATAGAAGTAGATACTAGAAAATGTTTTTGTTGTTCACAACATGTATAGTGTTTCTAGGATTTTGGTGTCTCTACAAATAGTTACTATCACCCCACTTTGTAGATGGTACAACTAAAGATCAAAGGTAAATACAAAGGTGGCTATGTTGCAGAGTGTTTACATGAACATTGAGAATTCCAATATTGACCAGATTCACATTAAAACCTAAAATGTGTCCAACAATCTGTTTCTCGGTTTGAATAATTGAAGTTGTCTATAGTGATGGAAAGTCCCATTGCTAACTATCCAAGAAGAACATGAGAGATTATGAAGGAAGCCAGAGAGAGATCTTTCCCAAAGGTGTCCTTCATCTTCTCAAAGGACAGTAGTACTTCTAAGTATGTATGTTGATGCGAGAAGTTGGGACAACATTAATTAAATATTTGTTAGGCTCTTTTAGCCGCAGACTTCTCCAAGCCTTTGTTATGATAATGTAGAATTTGCTTCTTCACAGACAGGTACCATCTATACTGATCCCTAAATTCATTCGATCATTGCTCCCCATCCTAAAGAATGCTTCCAGGCACTTAAATCTCCTTAGAAGATATGTCTTACCAATACAGTTTGGAGACAATTCATGCTTCGGAGAGTTGACGGTTGAGCCTTGTCCTAACCTTTCTGCTGCTGTAACTTGTAATACCTGAGCCTTAGTAATTTAAAAAGAAAAGTCAGTCAGTTTGGCTCACTGTTCTGGAAGCTAAGCAAGTCCAAGTCCAAGGTTAGGTGGTCACGTCTGGTGAGGACCTTGTTCTGTATCATGGCTAACTTGGGAAGAGCTGACAAGTGCACGCAAAAGAGGGCAGAGCCAGCATTCCTACAGGAGCAAAACTATTCCCACAAAAAGCCATTAACGCATATATGAGACCTTCATTCCCAAGACTCAAATGCTTCCCACTGAATTTCACCTCCCAGCTCTGCTGCATTGAGGAATGAAGCCTCAACATGATTCTTCTGAGGAAAGCAAACCGTAATCAAACCCTAGCTGGCCATCTCCTCACAGGCCCCTGTGGCTGTGGGCTGGGTGTAGGTGTTGTCTGTATGAACCTTATTCCAGGGCATCTTTGTGCTTTTTACTCCTGCATTCCCACAGGTAGTTTTTTTTTTCCCCTTGCTTGTTCATTTTCTGTACTGTGGATTGAACTCACAGTCCTCAAACTGAGCTGTAACCCCATCCCACGCTCCTGTTTCTTTTTCCTTTGAGATGAGGTCTTAAATTACTGACTTGCCAAGAATTGGCTCAAACTTGTGATCCTCCTGCCTCAGCCACCAAAGTACTGAGACCCACAGTTTTTGGTTCTGAATATTCTTGATTTGCCTTCAGATTTGTTTACATTGTCAAGGAAAAGTATTTAATGTTTGATTAGTTCTCTCTTCTTTTTAAGTTTAACTATTGATTAGAACCAACAATTGGTATAATAACCATTAGAACTATAATTATTTCTCATAAATGTTATATGAGTCCTGGGAATGGCCTTATAAGCTACACAAAGTAATGGAAAGATACACTTACATCCGTGTTTTTTTTTCTTTTCATAAAAACAATAATTTTTAAAAATTGCTTTTCACATAGACTATTAAGTTGAAAAATCATTGATTTTTAAAAAAATACAGGAGTCAAAGAGACTCACTGAAACAGGGTGTGTTTATTATTAATTATGTCAGTCTTCACCTGGAAGCTTAATACCCAAAGTATTTTTTTCTGTTTCTATTATTATAAGTTGTCATTTCTACCATATTTCCTAATTTTATGGATGGTTGAGGTGGAGGGAGTGATTATCTTTTAAAAACTGTGCAGGGTTATGTTATTTTACTAAATTAAAACTTACACCTTTGAAATGTTCACTCATTTTCTTGATACTTGTTTTTATTAGGCAGAGATAAGCTTTATCATGGATATTGGTAAGCAATAACATTAAAAATAATGTAATAAAGGCCTTTCTTTGGGAGGTCTGACTTTATTACTTGGTAGGGGACTTGATTTTTAGTTCTTACTGTAGAGAACAGTAGGCCAAGATGACGCGGTACAAGGGACATTTGGGGACGTGGCTGCCCAGGTGCCGGCAGTTGTATAGAGCCTTGTGCAGATTTGCATTCCTCCTTATGGGTCCAGGCACTCCAATTCCTTTCCTGTAGATATGAACACTTTCAACTGAGGGCCAGCGACACATTAGTGACCAAGCTCTGAGGGCTCTGTCCTCTACTGGGACAGTCCTTAATTGGGACCCACAGATATAGCATTGTCGTCGTTTTACAGTCTGCACCATTCACTTTTGTTTTTAAGTGCGTCTCTCTGAAATCCAACTTTGCACTTTAGTGTCGTGTGTCTTGAAAGCCTGTAGGATGCAGTTTTACCGTATGCATGTTCTTTTCAAATGCCCAAAGAGTAGTTTTTCAGATTCTGCTTTCATTTTTTTCCTCCCTGAAGTCCTTCAGTTTGAAAAATCACATCGTGGACGCTCCAGGATGGCAGTTAGCTGAAGGACAGTGTGTTTTCCAGAGCAGTCTCACCAAACTCAGCTCACATCTGAATTTTGTACACGTTGTTTGTACACGGGTTTGTTTTTTGTGGATCCCTGTGCTGCCAGCAGGCTCTCCACGTTCCTGGCTTTGTGCTTCTGCGTACCTGTATTGAACGTAATAGTCTCTTTACAGGCAACATGTTATTTTTATGTGCCTTACTTTATTACACATGAAATGAAACCAACTCTGACATTTTCTATACTCACTGAATTTTTATTAGAGATCTATCTTTCATCAATAATAACCTAAGCTGCATCACCCCTTTGGAATATTTACCGAGAGTGCTGCTCCTGTCAGGACAGAGAGCTGCCTCCTCCTTATTGGAAATAGTTTCATCCTCATTGCTTTTATCTCCTTAGATAATCCTTTAATCCCTGTTCATTGCCCACAGATTCTGCCTTGCCCTGCCCCGGCTGTTAACACAAGCCCACAGAAGAGTGTGGTGGCTCAAGGTGTCTGGCTGGTTTATCAGTTTTGAGTCATTATAGAATCATTTAGTTCTGCCGGTTGTAGTGATTAGTGGTAGAGGTCTCATACCTGAGGCCAGCTGTGTTCATTCCTAATAAGTGATCTAGCAGACATTTATGCAAGCAGAAAATTGAATCAGCACAATCAGTGCATTAAATTATGAAATATTTCTGTAGAGTTCCTTAAAAGTGTAACCATAGATTTGGACAGAACTTATGTGGGTTGGTTTAGTGTCTTTCCGCAAGACAGAGAGGTAGGATGTTTTCTACATGAATAAGCCTTTCATTGTCTCAGAAGCTTCACACCAGTTTGTTCTCATTGGTTCCCGTATGTGGGTGTGACGGCTCACATTTAGACCCTAACCTTTTTTCTTCTATCAATTTTGGAAAATCATCTGCTTGATGTTTTTGGTCTTAGGAAAATGAGACTGAAAACACAAGAAAAGAGAAAGGCTCTAGTCTGAATTTAAAATATGAAATTCTAGCCTGTGTTGACATCTGGGTTACGAGTTATACTGTAATTTTAGGGAATATAAAAATATTTGCCAATTATGTGGCATTGTATGACCTCAGTGTACTTTCCTCCAGGTAATAGCTGGTAAGTAAAAGCATGACATGCAGGAGAGCATCTCAGATGCACTTGTAGGTGGGGTGAGGTATTTCTCAGGGCACATTTGGATAATGATTTTCAGATAATCACCCTGCAAAAGATGATCCCATTGCTTGTTTACATTCTTATTGAATATAGTTTTAAGTAGGTGATACATTCAATTAGTTCAGAAATGAGAATAAATAGGAAGGAATACGGTAAAACTTCTTTTGCCCAGCATTCTCACTCTGTCATTGTTTTGTTAGCTTCTTTTATATCCTTTAAGTTGTTTGTTGGTGTGTATGCCTAGTCTTTCTCTCTAATAAAGACAGAAATGAAAGTGTGTTATGTACAACATTCTCCATCCTGCTTTCTGCAAGAAATAACTTGGAGATCTTTCCCTATCTGTGCATAGAGATTATCATTGCCCCTTCTTCTTCTGTTGCTACCTCTTGTTTTGCTGTGTAAATATCTACTGATTTACTTAATCTGTTCTCTATTGATGTGCATTTGGGTTGTTTCCAGAGTGGTCCTGTCATGAGCAATGCTGTAATGAATAACCTTGTATAAATGTCATTTATTACATTATGTGCCAGTTTCTCTATACTCTAAATTCTCAGAAAAGCAGTTACTATGTCAAGAGATACATGCATTTATGATTTTAGTGACTGCTGCTAGTTTTTTATCCCCCATAAGGCCAGTATTTAGAATTAACTGTTTACTAACAGCTTTGTTAATAGACGTACCTGTTCATATTTTTAGCCATATTCCTAGTGGATTCGTGGTCTTCTACTTGTTAATTTCTGGAAACTTTCTAAATGAATGCTATTAGCTGTTTGTAATTTGAATACAAACGGAATTTCTCAGCGGTGTTGGTTATCTTTGGTTTTTCTTTTCTTTTCTTTCTTTCTTTCTTTCTTTCTTTCTTTCTTTCTTTCTTTCTTTTTTGAGACAGGGTCTTACTCTCTGATCCACAGCTGGTGCTAAACTCACTATGGAGCCCAAGCTGGCTTTGGACTCACAGCAGTCCTCCTGTTTCAGCCTGCCTAGTGCTGGGATTACAGCTGTGCACTCCCATGCCCGGCTTATGGGTTGCAAGGGGATTGAACCCAGGTACTCAGTGCTTGACTTACCACTTGCTAGGCAAGCACTTTAACTGCCGAGCCAGTCCCTGGTTTTTCTTAAAGTATGCTGACAGGTAAAGGTTTCATTTTTATCTGCTCATACATATCAACTTTGATTTTTATGACATCCAGATATTTAGGCATGACCTAATCAGTTTTGTGACCTTCTAGGTTAGTAAGGCATTGTTTTGAATCCTCATCTTTCAATACGCTTGAAATTTAGCTTAGTACTTGATACAGAACATAAAACCAACTTTCTTGAGAGGCTATTCAGTTGACCTCACATCAATAATTGAATACATATTTTTCACACTGGCTTCAGATGCCTTTTTGCTGTGGATTGATTTTCTACTTCTATGTAAATCAACTTCCATCTTCATATTTTGATCTATTTATTGTCTTATACCAGTATCCTCGTACCTCTGCCACATTACTTTTATATAATTTATACCCACTGATAAGGTCATTCTTTACCATTACATTTTTTTGATTTCTCCCTTTTCTTTATTAGTCTAAAATAGTCATTTTTACGAATGTACTTAAGGATACATTTGTATAAATCAAAAACAAATTTAAAAAGTCCTCCTTAGGAGAATAGTGTATTTGTGAATTATCTTAAGAGGGGCTGAAATCTTGAGTTTGTCTTCCTGTCCCAGAGCACGGTATGTTCGTTGATCTCTGCAAGTTTCCCTTTGTACCCTTCAGAAGGCTTTTAAAGTTTTCTTCCATGAGGTTTTGTACATTTCTAAGTCCACTCCTTGGTATTCTATGTTTATTATATGGAGTTTTGTTCTTTGCATAGGTCTTATTAGTGGACATTTTGTAAGAAAGCTATGAATGTTTGGAAATTAATTAAGCATTTTTCTAGTTTTCTGAATTGCCTTTTGGTTTCTGATTTCTTAAGTTGATTCTTTTGGCCTTTTTAGGCATATAATCAGCTAATTTCATTAGTTCTTTGTTTATTCTTTTTCCATTTTTATTCTTCTTCGGACTCTTTGGATATAGAGATATGTAATGTGAAATAATAGTGGTGATAATGAACTTCTTTGCTTTATTTCTGATTCTTGTTGCCATATTAAAAGGAGGAGCCTTTTCTCTATACATAGAATACTCCCAATAGCGAATGTGTGAGTTTTTCCCACATTGAGCATCTTTCTGTGGATACTAACAGGGTGTCTTCCAGTTCAATTAGATTCTGACACTTCTCTACCTTGAGTTAGCATCAGGTCCCACACAACTTAGTGGATGAAGTCCCACAAGACTGTCCCCACATCAAACACCAACAGCAAGTTTCAAGTTCCCGCTTGGGCTTTTTCTGCTTGGCTGTTCATTGACCAACTCTTCCCTCTCCCTTCTGATGCTCAGGTTTTTGATGTAAAGACATACGGTACTCGGGGAGAATCCTTTACTTGGTGTTAGCCATTTACTATAAAGGATATAAGAAAGGATACAAATGAATAGTCAAAGGTAGAGTTACACAGGGTCAGGTCTGGCTAGGATGGTCTCGAGTGAAGAATCTTCTGTCTTGGTGGAGTTGGTGTGTACTCCCCACCTGGGATGCAGAGACATTACTCCATCGAGAAACTCATGAAGCCCCATCTTCTCCAGTTCTTATAAGTTTTATTATATAGCCTTAATTGAAAAACTCACTAGACAATTAAGTCAATCTCTAGCTTTTCTTTCTCCTCTGAGGTTAGTACATATGGCTGAAAGTTCCATCATGGTAGTTACAATGCACGGTTTGTTTCTCTTGCAACCGGCCCCCGTCTTCCCAGAGTTACCACATTAGCATAAATTCAGGTAGTTGAAAAGGTCTTAGTATGAATACTGAAAGTTGCTTCTCTCATCCACATAATCCAGGAAATTTTAAGGGTTTTAGTAGTTGTTTTTCAGGGACCACAAACAAAGACAAAAATGTGTGCTTCTTACAGTAGCACACTGTCACCTATGTATTTGAAAGTTGCATGAAATAGGGTCCTAACTTTGAGGTTGAGAAAATATTTTTATCACTCCAGGGAAATATATAGTTCTAGTCCTGTTTCATTGTGTAAATTTTGTTATCAAGAACTGTGTTTGAATTTTGCTTAATCATTTCTAATGTTTTGGGGATTTTTACATGATGTATTCTTGAGAAATATGAACTAGTATAATATGTTATGATAGACTTTCTAATATTGAGCAATATTTGCATTTCTTATATTAGCTGAATTTGGTCATTTTTTATTTGACTTGATTTTCTGTATTTTTCTTTCTTTTTTGATATTCTTGAATTAGATTTATCTTGAGTTTTATTTTGTGCGTAATAGTTCTGAAGTTTTGCACTTAGTTCGAAAAGCACATATTTGTTCTGTGAAGGACGGTTCTCTAAATAGTCTCTTATTATGAGTAAGTAAGATTATCAGAACCATGTTTGGCTTAAAGGAAAAAGCGGTTTCAAGGACTGAAGTGTGTTCATGTATGTGAGTACAAGTTTAAACTGGTAATGAAGATAGGATTTGTGTCTCCAGGGAGGCAAAGTGTGGAGAATAATTTATTAACACTTCATTAGTCCTAATGAGAAAAATTATTAGTTGAACTAGTTAATCAGTTTAATATGCAGTAGATTAGCTTTACATATATTAGGTCATTTTAATCCTCTGTCCAGCAGTGTGCGGCATTGCTTTCAACTGATAGAAAACATATTGTGAAGAGGTGAATAGGATATTCAAGATCATATGGTGGTCAGCATTAGGCAACTCTTGAAACTTAGGTCTGTTTGAGCCCAGTATCCCTATTTCTAACCATCAAGTTGTATTTTAAAAAGTTTTATAGGTAATTTGAAGAAAAATATTTCTTGAAATGGTGTTCTCAAAGTGTAGTCTCTGGCCAGCAACTGAAATCTTGTTAGAAATAGATATTTTCAAGTGCCCCCTAGATTCATTGACTCAGAAATGTAGGGGCAAGTCCCCACAGTCTTGGCTCGCAACGACATCCATGCATGCGATTCCTGATGCATACTGAACTCTGAAGACCACGGATAGAGACACTGCATGATCCTCTTCCCTTCTGTAGTGAGAAGTGTAGGAGTTATTATCTTGTTGACCCTGTCAATAAAGGCAAAATATTCTTTATTTTCTCCACTTGCTCTCTAGAAGTAAAGGCTAATAATTTGTGAGACACCATATGGCATGTTCACAAAAGGGAGCATTTTCTGAGCCTGCCTCTCTATGAGACCTTTGGGAATTAAACACTCTTGTGAACTGTCAATACAGAGTTGTTTACTCCCCGCCTCAATCTAGACAGGAGTCTTATGCAAACTAATGAGACTTCATTTTAGGAGTGACAGCATTTGGCAGATGGTCATGTTTTTCACGTATGTCCCCCAGGCATGATATGTAAGGGCTTCCTGGGACTTACTAGATGACGATGACTGTGAAGGCAGGAGCCCAGCACCCTCAGTCCTCTTCTTCCCAGAAAGGCACACACAGCTTTTGTTTAATTCTTCCATGAACAAATCCTGGGAGGAGGGTGGAATCATGGGAGGCTGCCCACTTGACCTCCTTTCCACAGTATGCCACCAAACCAAGGGAAAAATGATTAAGTCACTTAACCTAAAAGGCTCAACCCAATTAATGATTTCCATGCAATTTCCAAGCGCTTGCCCTTCTCCTCTAGGTGTAGAATTCATTTCACCAGCATCACTGATTTACAGAAGGCAGGCTGCTTCCAAGCTAATTGGGTAAAGTCATTACAGAGGGCAGGGCGGCAGGGAGTTGGAGCAGTGCTGAAGTGGTTTTCGATAAAGTCCCTCTCATCCCTGCTTTGGTTGTCGCCCCAGTGTAATTAAATCTGAGTGACATTGGGTTGGGGCTCTGAGGACACTGTGGGTTTGCCAGTGACCAAGTACGGTTTGCTGAAACTAGTTTTTAATTATATTCAGTTACTTTGTCCGGTACCTGAACATACTTGTGTGCTCAGTCGTGGTCTCCCTGGTGGCCAGGTGTATGTACAGCTGTGGGGGGTTGATATGATAAATGAGCCACTTCACAGGAACTGCAGGGTATGTACTTTTGAGAGAGTTATCTTGAAGGTATATACTTTCCCATACACATCAGACATCACCATGACCCAGTTGTTGTATCTATATCCAGAGATGTAAGGGCTACAGAGTAGAATTAATCTGCGCAGGGAAGCCTGTGGAGACCTGCTTCTGCATGCAACTGTATATTCAGTTATCTGTATCAATTTTAGGCCTACAACAAAGGTATAAACTGGGGTTCACGTACCAGTGTCTAAATAACTGAATTATGGGTCAAGCTAACCCATTGCTTAACAATAACGTGTTCTGTCCTTGTGGAAAATAATGTGAGATGTTAATGCAGCAGAGAGTTCTTCTCTTTTCATGCTTGTATTCATCCTGTTCCACGAGGGGCCCAGCATGTACGTGTGCGTACAACACAGCCACCTTTGTTGCCCAAGCTCTGATCGTAGCGCCTTCTTTATGAAAAACTGCTGCTCTGTGGGTTAGGAGGTCTTCTTTGGCAGCTCTGACCACTTCAAAAGATACCCAGGAGAAAAAGCTCATATAGTCCTTGAAGTTGGCCCAAGGCCAATTAAGCAAGAAATTCTGGAATCAAGGGGAACAAGGACATGTCTAAAAATGTCCATGGATTATGCCTGGCACAGATGTGCATATTCACCAGCATTTTTCTCTTATACATTGAGGTATAATTGCAATATACAGTGATGCTTAAATTAAAAAAAAATACTGTAAAAGACACATTACCATTAATTCCCCTCACTTTAGACGCACCTGTCCCATCATTCTTGCCACTTTCTGAAGTAGTTCTGGAAGTCCTTCTTCCTGAGCGTCTTTAAAAGGTATGATTAAAAATATGATGAATCTGGCGCTGTGCACGGTCCAGTAGAGAAGCAGGCTTGTGAAAATGTTCTGGTGTGTCTTCTATCTCACCCGCTGGGTCTGGCGCTTCTGAATCTTTGACAAGGACAGAATGATCATGAAAAGGAAATGTTCTGAATCGATTCAGGGCACAAGGGCAGCTATAACAGTGTAAGTAGAGACCCAAGAGAGAGTTCCAGAACTGCTTCAGAAAGTGGCAGGAAGGCTGGACTAAGGATGCTTAAAGCACGGAGGAGGGTGTTGAGGGGGATTCATGACAATGCGTATTTTACTGTAATTTTTAAATTTAAGGACTCACCATATTTTTGGATCTTCTCATCTACCTTTTTGGTCCAGACTCATTTCTCTATCGTGTGCCCATAGATGTGCCCATATGTGTGCCCGTACTTACTGCATCTGGCCTATTGTTTTGTCACTAGTTGTAATCAGTGGTGTTATCAGAAATCAAGTTGAAAATAGTTCCTGAAATGAGACTTTTCCAGTTATAAGGAATAGTATTTTGTATTAAATTGATACATATTTATAGTATACAGTATAATATTTTGATACATGTGCTCATTATATAATAAGCCAGGCTAACATATTCATTACCTCATATATTCATTATTATTTGTGGTAAGAGCATTAAAAAAACCTCTTGTATCTTTTTGGCAATACACAATGCATGACTGTTGATACAGTCACCTTACTATGCGGTAGAAAACCCGAGCTGATTTCACCATCTGTTTGTGACTTTGTACCAGGAACTGGCTTCTTCCCGCCCACCTCTCCCAGGTGCAGCTACTACTGAGATTCTGCTTATCTGTCATTAGCAGGTCATGGAGACCGTTCGCATGGCATCTACTGATGATCCTAAGGTGATCTGGACATCAAGACCAGACACCCGCCATGTCTCAGCAGGTGATACACTTCCTCTGATGGTTGGAATCTATCACCTGGTGAGGCAGAACACTTGCTCATGGCTTCCTTACCTGACTGTGGCACAAGCAGCATGCAGAATTCTGTAAAACAGCCCTCATCAGATAAATCAGACAGGCCATACAGGGAAATGTACGCATTTCTACCTCAACTCTCACCTTGCCAGTGACTCAGCCCCATGTCTGATCTTCCAGCCAGTGCGCCCGGGAAGGACGCAGACACAAGCAGCTCACCTTTCTTAGTTGCTTCTCTGGCAGTACTGTCTCTGAGATAGAAGGAAAAGTGCTTAGGGAAACATGGCCAGGTCAGCTGTGTTTGAACAAGTGCTCTTTAATGCCAATGTCTTGTGTGCTTTTTAGTAAAAGACGTTAGACTGTGTGATGAGAGATTTGTTGAGGTATGCTTGGTATTTAGAAATATATTTGTCAAAGCTAAGAAATTCACCTCAGTGTGTTCTTAATTAACTGAACTCTGGGACATCCTTCAGTGGGGAAAACATGCAGTTTGTCGGGCTTCTCTGTAAAACTATTCTCTTCCTTGGCCTTACACTCTGTTTGGAAGTAAGTCACTAATCCTATCCCACTCTCCAGCAGAAGAGGGTAGGAACGAGGTTCTACCTCCTGGAACCAGTATCTATATATATTAAATTTTATTTGCCATAATTTTTAATAAGATAGAAAAGGTATTTGATGTCACTTCTGGTTTGGACAAAATGGTACAGGCTTTTTCCCTTTGAAATATGACCATGAAGCCTAGGGATTATATAGGAGTCAACCAGAGGACTCTGAGAGGTGAGAAAGGTGAGTCAGCTGAGGATTTCAGTACTAGAGGAACAATGTGGAAATGGGACATTATGACTTCCCCTCACTCAACAAGATGACCCAGGCATCTTGAGCCACAGACACCTTGATCCACAGCCTAACAGCAGAAAATAGCCCAGTTAGTGGAAGCCACCTATGATACCCTGGAGTCCTTTGTGATAGCGCTGGGCTCCATTCATAATATCAGTCAAAGAAAGCAGTGTCACTCTTTGTTAACCCTGAGAGTCCTGTCATCCATTGAGAGGTGCTGCCGTAGTGATGTGCCACCAGCAAAGGAGACCTCACCACCACAAGTGTCCCAAACTAGGAAGCCTCTTTCTCATTGTGAGCTGCAGACTCCTTTCCCCATCCAGGACACCGTGCAGCAGGAAGACTCCTGCAGGGGGCATCTGAATACAGTAAGCATTCAAGGAGCGTCGTCTTCTCCCAGTGGGCCTCAACCAGGTGGACCTGACCCTTGGAATCCCTTTGCCTGGAAAAATGTGGCAAGAGTGTCTGCTCTCACCACTCTTAGTCACCATAACACTGTAAGTTCTAGCTATGGCAGTAAAGCAAGAAAAAACCAAGGCATTGGAAAGGAAGAAATAAAGCTTGACCTCTTTGAATATGACATGGTTGTCTATGTAAAGTAGTGTAAGTGATATTTAGAAAGAAGAAAGATAAAATGCCTCCTAGGAACAGTAAAGGGGCTCAGCGAAGTCACAGTACAAGATCAACACACAAAATTCTATCACTTTTTAATATGTAAAAGTTGAAATGAAAGCACAGTGCTCTTTAAGATGAAATGACATATGTGAATATAAGCTTAAGACACAAAAGATCTATGTACTGAGTGCTGGGAAACCCCATTGAAAGACATTAAAGGAAACCTCAACAAGAAGATAAATCTTGTTCATGGTTGAGGAGACTGAACATAAGGATTTTTAAGTCACAGACAAGGTCTTTATTTTTATTATTATTTTATGGAGTTTACATATTTGAAAAGCCACAGGTTCTAAAATAGTCAAAATGATCTTGACAAAAATGAAGTAGGCATAGGCACCACTCTGCCTGTTCCTAAGGCTTACGACAGAGCTATCGTAACCAAGGTCATGTGGTTGGCAGAAGGGTAGACACAGCGATCAATGGAACACAGTAACGAACCCAGAAATAGAACCAGACAAGTGAGATAACTGACTTTTGAGAAAGATATCGAAGAGTGTCAATGGAGGCAAAACATTCTCGTCAGTGCGTGATGCTGGGGCAGTTCCTTGCTGAGTCCCAGACAAGATCTGTCCCTGTGTGAGTCTGGTGAGGGCTGAGGTGCTCTTTTATTACCAGCTCAACTCAGACCAGATCAGTACTAAAAAGTGCTCCCATGCTCCCAGTGCTGGCTTTGCAGTGCATGAGCTCATCTTGTTACTAGGGAGATGGATGGCATCACCCAGGCCAAATCCTAATGAATTCATGGATCAAGACCAGTCAGTGATTGCGGAGGTATATTTAGATTGTTCTTAATTTCTAACATTGCTTCATGCTAAATCTATTATCTGGGTAAGAGCTGCCATCTAGTAATTACATTGAAAATATTATATTTGTACATGCTTTCTGCCCCTCAGCAAAACGTTTAAAATATTCTTAAAGGCAATTTTTAAAAAATCTTGGCACTTTTGTGTTACAGTTCCCCCAACCTGAATAACATAAGGCAATAGTCCAAACATGGCTGGTTCATCTGTCTTAAACTGGTTAGGGTTTGCAAGCTGATGCCTCTGTGATGTGTTCAGCAAGATGTTGCATTTGTACGGTGAAGTTTGTCCTGCGCTCGGGAGCTGTGTCTGCAGAGGCTGTATAGTCTCTGCCTTCTCAACCTTTAGTTTTGGCCAGAGCCATTTCAATGTTTGTACATAGCCACGTGACATTTATTAGTCTCAGGGCTTTTTTGGGTCCCTCAGAGCTGATCAGGTCAACTGGCATTGGTCAGAAAGCCAAGCATTGTGGTTTGCTGATGAGTAAAGACAGTGAAACAAGAAGATAACAAACTTGGCTTGCCTATCGTTGTGCTTTTGATGTCATCAGCTTTGATGAGAAACGAAATTAGCGTTTTCTCTACATTAGAGGCAGCTGGGGAAATGTGCAGATCACAAGTTTTGTGGTTCCTGCCTTACTATAGGCCCTAGGCAAGAGACAAAGATTCGGAGGAGGGGAAGGGACGGGCAGGGCTGCGGTGGGGTCCGTTCACGTGGCGTGGGTGTGCTGGAGTGCTCGTGGTTGCTCTCCTTCTGGGAGTCCTGAGATCGATTTCCCTGCTCTCTTTGCCAGAGAATTAGGGTCTGTTGTGAAATTGAGACCTTTTTTTCTACGAGAATCATTGAGCTGGGTTACTGTATGTATCCCTGCCTGTGTGGGTTGGTTTGTTGTCTTTCTAGAATGAGAGGCTGTAGCTCTTTTACAGTCTTCAACACCTGGTACTGGATTGAGAAATAGATGTCAGATTCCCAAAGATTCTTACTTTGTTTTGATGATCCCAGAGACAGGAGATCATTAGGATTTTTAAGACCCTGCAAGGTGATCTTGCTTAAATTATAATTTAGCTATTAAATTATAATTTAATTCGGCTGTGTAACCCTTGAAAGTCCCCCACGAGCCCAGTTGATTGAACTAACGATTTAAAAAACAGTCATGACTTTCAAATACCCGCCCTTCTTTTTGGCATGCAGCACCATTCTTCTCTCGTGCGAAATCTTACCTAGAACTAAATACGTAAAACTTATTAAAGCAGAATTTGTGAGGCAGTTTCCTGAAACCACAAGATTTCGGGTTTCTACTTTGGCAGTTGCTGGCTCTGAATCCTTCTCCACTGCCTGTAGGACCGAGGGGGTCAGTACCCCATGAGGATAGAATTGGTTTGGAGTGTCATCGTTTGATTTCCTGTGTGCTTCAAGCTTCATTTGTTAGAGCTGTTCTAAAGCCCTGTATTACGGCCCTGTCACCAGACAAAATCCAAGTAGTCCCCAAAACAGACACAGGGACCCAGATCATTCTTGCCAAAGAATAGGTTTGTTAACTCTCAATGCAAAGAAAGAGTTTTCAGGATTATTCAGTAACAGCCTTGGGATAGACCTGTTAGCTTAAAGTCAAAAGTATGTACTCTTATGAGAGTGTGGGTCTTCAAGAGATGGAAATGGGTGTATGCTAAATGGCCTGAGCTGGGCCTAGTTATGGGGGTGGAAGATAGATGGCTGTAGAACTTGTGAATCCATGGAAACAGGAGCTCCCATGTACACATGAAAGGCCACAGTCCCTCCCAAGAGAAGGATGAAGGCTCATTCATAAGTGACAGCTACCTTGGTGATAAGATCAGAAGGAGTTGAGGTTGTCTCCTAGTATGAATTATCTTTGTCTGTGGAATTTAGCATCTGGAAGGCTATGTGTATGTGTTAAAATGTCCATCATTTACATGTGTTTAAAGTTGAGATCTGCTTTTAACAGTGTTAGCTTCTGGAAGGTGAGGGTGGTAAGAGGAAATGCAATTTACAGATCCTAGTTACAAGCTGTCTTTAATACCCTTAGGAATTTGCTTTTGTAAACTGGGCTTCTGTCCTGAAACTGCAGCTTTTATCAAAAATACAATTTTAAAGTTATGATTTTCCCTGTCACTTTGAGGCAGTTTCTTGGACAGTTATCTGTCCCATTCCTATTCTACCTTAACCCCTGGACACAAACATTGTGAAAAATCCCCAATCAAAGTTGTTCACTTTGGGCCTTAAGAAATAAGACAGCAGTTAGAGTGCTCACCTAGCACAAGGCCCTGAGTTCGACTCTTCAGCCAGGTGTGGTGGTGCAAGCCTGTAATCCCAGTGCTTGGGAGGCTAAGGCAGGGTGGTTGCTCTGAGTTCAAGGCCATCCCATTCTACACAGTGATTTCAGGACCATTCTGGCCTACAGAGCAAGATCCTGTTTCAAAAAAAAAAAAAAATCGCACTTTGTAGGTAGATAAAGGAAAGGAGGCTTTGCAAAAAGAAGGGAAGAGGTTTAGGGCCAGCAGTTAGGTTCATTTACTCATGTATAACAATTACTGACAACCTATGATGTCAGGTTGCTTTATTAGATATGGCTGCTGGCTTTAGGAAGCTTTGCTTACAATCTGTATACCAATGATGACGAGCGGCATGACTGCCATGAGAGGCATGAGGATACTATTGGGGACACAGCGGTGATACTTAAACTGATACTTGCCAGGCAAGTTGGAGGAAAACATTTAGAGTAAAAAGGGCAGGGACGTCCTCAGACAGCAGGAATAACCAGTGCAAAGGTCCAGAGGTAGAAAAGCCCTACAAGGTTGCTGAGAGCTTGGAGGGCGAGACTGGAGGAGATGGGACGCTATGGAAGCAGGTAAGAGTTTGGTCAGACTGGGCTCACAAGCCATGTTAAAGAATCTGGATTTTAACCAGGGTGGGGAGGGGTTGGGCACCCAAAAAAGAGAGAAGGATAGTGAAACAGGAGAGGGCCCTCTGTTTTCATTTCTGTAGCGTTGAAGACCCACCGACTCACCGTATGTGATAGGTGGCAGTGTGCTGTCCAGAGTCACTTACTGGGAGTAAATGTGGATGCCTTTGCTGTGTGACACTGCCACCCTCAGGGCAAGAAGATCAAGCCACAGTCTGTGTGGTAAACAGATTAATTTGGTCAATAGTTTAATTCTGGCAGCGACTGAATGACATTATAAAGAATGCAATGGCATTTCTACTGGAAATGTCTGCCATCATTTTCTCTTTGACATGAGGGAAATAAAGGCTTTCCAACCCCAGGAAGAATTAGCATGAAATGTGCCCATCAATCTCCCTGCAAAGAATCATTGTGCTGCATAGTTGTGTTAACATGGAGGAGCAGATGATAATTGAGCAGGATGTGTGCAGCCCACTGATAGCCTGCTTCACAAAACCCTGGCTTTCATGGTCCAGCTTTGGCCTGGATGGCCCTGTTGGACTGTGGCCTTGTGTAGTCCACAGGAGACTTCCGAGAGGGAGAGATGGCTGCCTGCAGCATCCCTGGTGCTCACTTGGGGTCTGCTTCCACTTTCCCCAAGGTCTGGCCTTCCTGTGGTTCTTGGTGTCCCAAAGAGGGCTTGGGTTTTTACAACCCTTTCCTCAGTTCTTGAGTTCGGCCCCTCTTTCTCCTTCATTCAGCAGTACAGTGCTGTCAGAGTGCAGGTGCCAGCACAGCAGTATCAGACAGTCAGGCTTTGGGGTTCTACCTCAGATGAACCGAATCAGCATCTCTGAGGGTGGCGCCAGAAACTTCTGACTCGGCAAGAGTTCCAGGTGATCGTGGCACTTACTCAAACGGAGAACCATGCTTTACTGTATCTGCGCCCTAAGGCATATTTTGTGAAGGTCTGTGACTGGAGGTAATTATGGGAACACCTGGGTAGGGCCCAGTGGAGCTTGAGGATTCTTTATTACCTGTTGGTACCTCATGATGGCATCGATGAGGGTGGCTAATAACTGAGCATGTGCCATATGCCACCTTACCAAGCATTGTGGATTTGATCTCATTTTGTTTCCACAATCAGCAGTTTGAGGTAATGTGATATGTCCTGTCTCTGTTTCATGAAGTTTTAAAAGTGAAACTCGGAGCGTTTAAGAGATTTGCTCAGTGTTACCCAATAAGAAGTGCAGCCACGGAACCCTAGCACGGGTCTGCCCTTGGCCACTGGAGCTTAATCCCTCTTACATTCTGCTCTTGTCCTGGCCCTTTTGGGGGTGACCGATTAGGAACAGTTGGGCCTCCTGTGTGCAGCTCTTGGGCTGGCTTGGTGAGTGTGTTTCAGTACCCAGCCCTGTCTGATGATTGAGCACTAAGGGCCTTCATACTCTTGGGCAAGACTAGCACTTAATCTTTCCTCTAAGATTAGGTGCAGAAGCACAAACAGGAACCAAGAAAATGGAGTGAGCTGTTTTATACTTGAAATGAGCCGCAAGTGAATGACTGTCTATTAAATTGGGCCTGGGCCTTTGCTCCCAGCCCCTGCAAATGAGGCCACTAAAATGAGGAGCTAAACTGCAAGGGGAAAGCTGGTTAATAGTCTTCCCGGGTTGTTGCAGCTGCCTGCAAGTGGGACCGGGGTCTCACACTGCCTACATATCTCTGTGGAGTTTGCTGTGCTTATTAAGCAGGGGTAACCGTTGCATTTTATTTAGGAGGTGGGAAGAACCTGGGTTGAGATTCGGAAGCCTTCATGAAGCCATGGGTGGGAGACTGTTGTTTTCTTAGGCTTAGCGGAGATCACTTATAAATCTCAGCTTGCTACTTCCAGCTTGACCGGTGAGGCATTTTCAGGTTTCTCCCTGGTTCAGAAATTTGCAGGTAGATGAGTGAGTGTTCTGGGGCTCGGATTTGAACTGGCCTTTTGATTTTATACCAACTTCATTTTTCAGCTAACATTCTTTAAGGATTTCTATTTGGCCATTTTCTCCTCATGGGTCCAGATTTTACAGGATGCCTTGGAAGTATGTCCTTTACTCTAAGGAATACTGTGCCTAAATGGACCTAAGACAGATAAACCTGCCTGCCTCCCAGGAAGCAGTCCTCTGTCTGTTATGTGCTTCTCCGTTTTCCAGATTTGTATGGGCACTATCCAGCGTTGGACTGGTTTTCCCACAATTTCTCTCTTCCGATTAGTTTGTAGCCAAGTTCCAATGATATATTAAGCCAAAAGCTTTTCTTGTTAATTTCCTGGTAGAAAAGTTGTGGCAGGAGGTTAAACTTAGTTGACCGACAGTGCTGAGCTATGCAGCACTGATCACCAGCTCCCTTAGAGAATAACTGTTTAGTACCTGTACCAATGTTGGAGAGTTACAAGAAGTTGGAAACTTCGTGGCATTATTAGTGGAAAGCCACCTCTGGAACAAACTTCATGAAATAACTCTGGTAACTTGTCTTATTATCCAGTGAGTACCCTCAGGGGGTCTGGATCTTTTGAGATTCAACTTTTATACCAAGCTCTTCTTAACCCACAATAAATTTATGCCATGACTGTTCTTTCCACTGCTAGCTCTATACCAGTTAATATGTTTCCTGGCAGACAGACATTCCGTTCTGACCTGCCGGCAAACAATTTTTGTTTTTGGTAAAACCATAGTCTTTTCTTGCATAGATTTACAGGACTGAACAATCCCTTTATGTTTAGTGCTACCTCTACCCCCTTTTTGCCTTACAAACATGTGTGATAGAATAGAATAATGATGCTTAAACTTGGGTCTCATAAAATTGTAGATAACATTGGGAATTAACAAGCGTGCCCCAAATGGGAACTTATTAGTCTCAAATGGATGGACATTGGAATTAAAAAGTCAACTGGGTATTCAATTGTGAGGGAAAAAGGAAATTAAAGGGCACAGAAAAATGCTGAATATATTTTATCCAAGATGGTGTTTAAAAAGATGAGTTGTTATATTGTTTTCTGTACTTGGTGAACAAATCTCCTACCCCACTAAAATATATAAATCTGTTGTTTGATATCCTAGTTCTTCATTTTTCTTTTGCATATTAGAGCACAGTATGTCAGGGCTCCGCTGGGCTTTAGGAGCTACCCTTTTAACTTGTCAGATTTTTAATTTTATTTTTTTCACATTGAAGTCACAGATCTTATTAGCAGTCATGACCAGAAGAAAAGTTGACCAGTGACTGAATGGGAATGGTTTGTTCTGTGTCCACCCTTTCTCTCTTTTTTGGTCTGTCTTCATCTTCTCCCTCACCTCATATTTTTCCTTAGAATTTATATTTAGTAAGCTCTATACGCATTACTTGTTCACTACCTGTGCGATATACATACACTATCAGCTCTAGGAGGATAGAACATTTTCCTCTTCTAATCTTTACCACTAGGTCAATATTTCTCAACTTTTTTTTTCATTACCACTTCTCAAAGAAGGCTTTTAAAGGTATTTTTCTTCTATTGCTTCCCCATTCCATAAACATGTAATGCCACAAATATTTATTTTTTTCATACATTAAAAATTAGTTTTCATCCCTTTGAGGGGTAATACTGCTTCCTTCGTGAATGTACTTTCTAGATTTATTGTCAACAGTAATCCATGGAACACAGTAGGTACTCAATAAATTTGTGTTGAATTTATGTAGGATGTCTTCAGGGAAGCCATTAAATCCACATATAAATAATACGGTCGTACTTTCCAAGTATCTGTTTTTTAATTTAATGATTTTTTTCTTTTATTTTGGTGGGTTGTCATTTTTTGTTTCTTTGGTTTGTTCTTTTGAAGTAGGGGCCAAGCACATTCGCTAACAACTTTAAAGTTATATGCGGGGAGGAACAGCTGTGGTTGTATTAAGTTCTCATTTTTTTTTCTTTTACTGTGCAAAAGCTTTTTAACGTAGTCCCATTTGTTGATTCTCCCCCCCCCCCATTTTATTCATATGTATAAGTGCAAAATTTAAGGTTTACAATGAAGTTGAGCATTTTGTGCACATCCGTATCTTGTCAAGGTGACAAGGACTTTCTCACTCTCCTTTTGTCTTCCCCCTACCCACCCCTCCTTCCCTTCTCACCCTACTCAGCTGTTTCACTTTGTTTTTCAAGTTCCATAAGAGTGTAATCTGGGTCTCTTATATCAAAGAGACCATTCGATGTTTCACCTTCTGCTTCTGGCTCACTTCACTAAGCACGATGTTCTCAAGTTTCTTCCATTTGCCTGCAAAAGCCTCCATGCTGTTGGACTTTATAGATGCATAGTATTCCATTGTGAATAAATGCCACAGTTCATGTATCCATTGGTCTGTTGATGAGTATTTTGGTGACTTCCATATTTTAGCTATTGTTAGTTGTGCTGCTGTGAACATGGGTATACATATATCTCTGTTATGTGTTGTTTTGAACTCTTTTGGAAATATTCCCAGGAGGGGTGTCGCTGGATCGAAGGGGATATTTATTTCTAGTTTTTTTGAGAGATCTCCATATTGCTTTCCAAAGTGGTTGTACAAATTTACATTCCCACCAGCAGTGCAGGAGGGTTCCTTTCTCCCCACAGCCTCACCAGCACTGATTAGTATTTGACTTGTTGATATGGGCCATTCTCTCTGGAGTGAGATGGGATCTTAACATTATTTTGATTTGCATTTCTCTTATGGCTAGAGATGTTGAACATCTTTTCATGTATCTGTTGGGCATTTGAACTTCTTTGTGACTGAATAGGCAAAATAAATGTAGTCAAAATGACTATACTACCGAAACTGATACATAGATTCAATGCAATTCCTATCAAAATAACTACAAGTTTCTTCAAAGAACTTGAAACAACAATTCTTAAATTCATATGGAACCAAAAAGAGACCAAGAATAGCCAGAGCAATCCTGAGCAACAAGACCAAGGCAGGAGGCATTACAATACCAGAGATCAGGCTGTACAATAAAGCAATAGTTGTAAAAACAATTTGGTGCTGGCACAAAAACAGGCAGATAGACCAGTGGAACAGAACTGAAGATGCAGAGACAAACCCAAATACCCTCAAATACTTAATCTTCAACAAAGGAACCAAACGCATACACTGGAAAAAGGACAGCCTGTTCAACAAATGGTCCTGGGAAAACTTGTCACCCACATGCAGAAGAATGAATCTGGTCACACACCCTTCACCATGCACCAAAATCAAATCAGAGTGGACCAAAGACTTAGACATTAAAAGTGAAACACTGAACCTCCCAGAAGACAAATTAGGCAAATTTCTAAAAGACATAGGGGTAGGCAAAGACTTCCTTGACAAAACACCAGGAGCAAAAGAAATTATCCCCATTATTAACAAACGAGATCTTGTCAAATTAAAAAGCTTCTGCACAGCAAAGGAAACTATCAACACTGTAAAAAGAGAACCAACGGACTAGGAAAAAATATTCACCACCAACATCTCAGGTAGGAAGCTCATAACTAGAATATACAGGGAGCTGAAGAAAAGTAAGTCTACCATAATAAAGGATCCTATTGAAAAGTGGGCAAATGAAATGAAGTCCTCATTTATTTAAAGAGACTTTGACCATCCAAGAGAGAGAATGGTTTAATTACAGGTCTTATTTAAGCCTCTTCTAAGCACTTAACCCTAGTGATTGGTACGTATACAGAAAGCCAGTGCACACCTTCACCTAATGTTCATACTAGCTACTTATATTAGACGTTGGCACTGAAACTAGACTGTTTTTGGTGATAGAACCATAGAACTTCTGATAATTTTTTTAAACTGGGCCTCAAAGATGGTTGTACCTAAACAGAATTGTTCTGTACTTATTCTGGAGAAGGAGTGGGAACCAAGCAGAGGCCCTTTAACAAATCTTAGTATGTCGATACAGGATTCACCCAGAGACGCTGTGTATTATCAGGTCACCTGATACTCTGTAGCCACGCTGTCCTCTCTCCTGTAGTGGCCTACATATGTGACATGGCAGAACCTAGTGGCTTCCATTGCATCTGACAAAGCAAGAGTATTTTAAGGCTTCATGCTGCCCTGTGAGGTGGTATAATAATAGAGCAGTTGGTGTGTGTCCATGAAGATGCCGGATACTAGTAACACTCTGTGCAATTAGAATCTGATGAGGCTCAGATGGAGGCTCAGTGCCAGAAGCCTCTGGGAGAGAGGATGTGCTTCCCTGAGGAATAACTAGTGTGTGTTTCCAGAATAGGGTGTGTTCATTCACCATTTTAGGTAGCCCCTTTCTCTGTAGAAATATTTCAGATGCTAATTTCTTTGGGATAGAAGATGTTCACACTTACATTTGTACCAACAGAAAAATAAAAATATAAATATTCACACAAAAACTGAGTTTAGTCCTGGTAAACATTATAATGAATGGGTCTGATAGTCTGCCTCTTGTAACTGTAGTAAATTTAAGTCACTTGAACTGGAATCTATTGTCATCTCTTTTATTGGCAGAAAGTGACAAGGCTTTGAACTTCCATTTGCTTTGTTGGGACAAATACCTTGAAATGAGGCCTTAATATGTCACATGTACCACCTTGTATTCTCTTTTCAGTGGGATGAAGAATCTCACATCCTCTAGAGCTTTGTCATAGCTCAGTGAACCCGCGAGTTTCTGATATTGGCCTAAATTCTTTCAGCCTGAATCCTATACTTTTCTTAATCTCTGTATCTAATTGGTCATTTACCATTAGAATGAGCAAAAGTCTAAAAGACAGATTTTTTGGAAGGTCCATTTAAAACTGAAATTTCCAACGCAAAAGCATTTTCAAGGAGACTTTCGGTAAATCCTTTTGCAATCGAATGCCTCCTCCCAGTTTATGTTTTCATGTAGATATTTAGATTTCTGTATCCCAGTTTTCTCAAAGCTAAGCAGATGTGTTTCTGTTGGCCGTGTTCCCATGGCTGTTGCTTTACTCTGGTACAGTGTTAAGTGAGTAATTTTAAGGGAAAAATTGAAAAGCTGCTTTGAAAGCATGGATATTAATTTAAATAAGTTAATAAATTTTTTTTGAAGTTGGACTTTTTACTTGAATTTTTAAGGCAACTGTTTTCTGTTCTAGAACTGCCCTAGACTTCCAAGAGAGGCTGAGGATTCAGCATGGAGACCAGCAGTCTCCCCTTCTTCACTCACTGTCCTACTTGCTCATCTCGTGGTCGCTTGTGTAGTGCCCACTGAGTGCTGGTCCTTCCGCAAGAACGTGGGGAGGCTGGCGTGACTGTGACTCAGCACAGTCCTCACAGTTGAGCTCAACCATCACGTAAGAGAGCACTGACACTCATCGTGGTTATACGGAGAGAACTGGCCCCAGCCCTGGGTGACACAGACCAAATGACTTTGATCCTCTGTGATTTGGTTCGTCTGCAAAGTGGGATGTAGAGTAACAGCCTCACAGAGCTCCTGAATATTAAATCATCTAAGTCTATTCAAAGTATAGTACCTTCCACCTGTATCACCTAGGGAATGATGGTCCACTCAGGAGATAAACAGGCTCAAAATGCCAATGCAGAACACTGGCAAGCAGGGCACCTCAGGTGAAGTAATTAATTCTGTGCAAGCAGAAAAGAATGGGAAGGCTTTTTTCCTTCTCCAGACTTGGCCAAAATAGTGCTTTGAGAGTAAGAGGAACTGTCTTTGTGAGACTTGGAGAGCAGCATCATTTTGAGGTCTTTTGATTTTACTCTGCACTGTTACCTCTGTACCATCTTCTACCTTCTTGATGATCTTTTGTAGTGCAGCTCAGAAACACCCCACGGCAGGGTCAGGGGATGCAGGTTGGCCCACTGGAGGGGGCTCGGTCTCTAAGCTGTATGTTCGCAATGTGCTGCTGACACAGGTAGCGTGCTGACTGTGTTGCTCAAGGTGGAGGCTCTAGGTGTGACGTTATCAATGTATGTGGCTCTGTGATGATTTATGGTTTTTGGGTGACTTCTTCAATATTTGCTTTCTTGGGAACTGAAGAAGCACCAAATGACATAACTGGGGCTTTTTAAAATCCTCATGTCCTTCTAGGAAAAATAAAAGCACACAAGATTACCTATAGTGAGAGAGGCTACCTCATCTCTGCTTCCGAATTGCGCAGGGTCCTTCACTTACCGGATACTTGCTAAATGAATGAATGAGTTAAATGAGTGAATGACCGGTGGGCAGATGAATGAGTTCCTGGGTGATGCTGAGCAGCAGCACTGGGCAAAGGCATAGTACCCATTATTGTTTCTGGGAAGTAAGGCATAGTTTCTCTTGGAATTTGACCTGAGATTTTGTTTGGCAGTATTTTGAGCTTGTAGTCATTTCGAGTAGAAAAGGCATGATTCTTAATCGGTGTAATTTTACCTTCATGAATTCAGAAACACAACTCCTGGAATAATGAGTTCCCCTTTTAGAAAGAAACCTATTTCCAGAAATGCCAACTCTTGGCTCATTAGGCCCATCCTAGCAGGGAGATGCACAGTGTTCCCTGGGGCAGGCCCTGCAATGTTAGGATGCTCTTACTTTAGCTAGTCTCTGCTGCCCGTATTCAATCCTAACTCATGTAAGAAAGAGTTGATAGATAATAAAAGGATCGTTGAGACTCATAGTGCCAGAGTTCTGCTTACTTGCTACTCTGAAAATCTATCATTATTTCTGTTAAGATCTCAGCATGTTTGTGTGAACGATCCACAGGCCAGATTGACAAGGCGATGATGATGTTGGTTGGGTGCGTATCTATCCACCATCATCTCTATGGAGAGGCTCCAAATGAGCTCCCAAGGAGAGAAGTTTTGCATCACACCAATATCTTCCAGTGTGCCCTCTTAAGGTTCCCGACTCAAGGCCTGCAATAAAAGGGATGCCTTCGTGGGACGGCAGAACTTGGATTGCTACCCTTCTACCCTCTGAGAATTGTCTTAGTCCATTTGCTGTTACTTCAAAAACAATAGTGTATAAAGAACAGAAATTTATGTGGCTCAAGCTCCGGGCAGCTGGGAGTCCAAGAGTGTGGCCTTGGCATCTGCTCAGCGTCCGGTAGGGCCTTCTTACTGCATGGTAATATGGTGAAAGGCACTGGAGGACATGACAGGACAAGTGCGCAGGTCAGGTCTTCTGCAGTTTTCATGTAAAGCCACAAATTCCATTCTGGAGGCACCTCCCTCATGACCTCACCTGATCCTAAGTGCCTCCCAAAGGTCTCACTTCTAAATACCATTCACATATAAATTTGAGGATTAAGTTTTCGATACATAAATTTCTGGGGGCCATATCTATTCATAATAATCTTTCATATATCTTCATGCCTGCTTCCACCCTGGTGTTTGGTGGTTGGTGGCTGGTTTCCTCTTCCTGCCTTTTGAAGTTATTATCTGGGCTTTCTTTTTTTCTCTGCTGATGCAGTGGTTTGATAGGAAAGAATTTCCTAGGCAGATCTGGGACCCTCTTTCCTTTCCTGCTTCAAGGGAAGAGAAGAATCTAGCTGGCCCCTACAGGACTCAGTTCTAGGAGCTTGGTCTGCCTCTGTTTCATGAATAGGGTTGGTAGCTTATCCTTCAGATGCAGTGGACTCATATAACTTGATGGTTTTCTCCTTTGAAGCTTACAGAAAATCCAGTCCTGCAGGAGGAATTAAATGAGTGTCATTATTATTCTTTTGTTTAATTCATGAGTTTTCTGGGATTCCCAGTTCAAATATTTGTTAACTTGAAAAAGAAAGTAAATTTCTCATCTTTACAAATTATTCATTTTAATCAGAGCAAAGCACTGGATCTATTTTATAGTGGACCAGTAATTAGATGATTTGTAATATCCAAGGCTGTGTTTCAGGGCTAGATTTGGAAAACCCCTCCAGCTGGCATATAGCACATGGGGAACTCATCTTCAGTGTCTCTTTTCTACTCTTTGAGTCATTTAGGGCAAAAAAAAAAATACCTTTGCGTATGGAGATCTTACAGTCAACCATTTAGACTGGAAATTGAGAGAGCGAGAATCCAGCTCCTACTCTGTTGCGGAGAAGCTGTGTTACTTTAAACAATCACGTCTCTCTGAGAGAATTCAGTTTTCTCAGGCAAAGACGCAAGCAAAGAATCAGGGTTCATCTTGAGCTCCGATTGATTAGAAGTGTGGTCACAGTGGGACAGAATTCTGCGATTGATTATCTGTGTTTGCCATAGAACGAGGAAGGGTGGATAGTGACAAGGATGATGTAGAGAACGTCAAATCTGTCTTCCTTCTGACCTTCCACACCTCAACCGTAACACAGAAGCAGTGGGGTTTGTACTTGAGGTGGTAGAGTGCAGAAGGGGGTCTTGGAGCTGTTCAGCCTGATATCTACTACATCCCTTCCACTTACTATGAAACCTCAGCTCATTACTTAATCTCGGTAGACTATAATTTCATCAGCAGCAAAAGAATAATCGTATAGTACTTGCCTTTTAAGATTGTTAAGAGGATGGAGTTGGGCCTTTTAAGTACTTTGCCTAGTAGATGATCCACAAGAATGCAATCAAATTGTTATTACTAATATGAGACATGATTAGTACCTTCTACTGTAACAGTGGCGGACTTTTAAAAATAGTTTTTGGTTTGAGACCACAATGTGATTTACTAACCTTGTGGATATAAATGACAACCTCAGAGCAGTACAGAGGTCTATTACAGACTGTCCCTAGCAAGGAAATCTCATTCATAGAGTCATAGAACATACGAACTAGAAGAACTCACAGAGTCCATGGTTTATAGGTAGGAAAGTGAGGTCCTGGTAGGAGAGAGTCTTGTCCAGTGTTTTGGGGTAAAGTGGAAATGAAGTGAGGCACGTGGTCACACTCCAGCACATTCCTGACTGCGGCCTCTTTCCCCTCTGGAAGAGCAGCCCAGCCCAGCGCCTCTGCGGGAGGAAACCTTGCTCAGTGAGGTGGCACCCACTGTTCCTACAACCACGGGCTCTGGGGAGCGATTTGCACTCAAGCAGAGTGCTCCTTTGTAGTTACTGGAAGCGTATTTATTTATTTATTCATCATGTTTGAAAAGAGCCTCCAGTACCAGAAAGAAATGCTTCAGTCAACTGAATTTTGTTTTCTTTGTTGGTTTATTCAGATTCCTGATGGCTTCCCCTTGTTTTCCTGTATTTTTTCTGTTCTGGTGTTCAGTCTGAGTTCTCTAGTCTCTCTTCCCCCATTTGACCTTCAAAATCTTACCTCTGGCCCCCAGCCTGTTCCCCAATGCCTATCCTGAAGGCTTTTCCTGAGAACTATACACCTGCAGGTATCAGGTATCGTGTAGTTATTTCGCCCAGGCTCCTTGTGACTCTGAAGGTAGGGGCCTTCTGCTTCCTGCCACACACCCACACCAGCCTGCATGTGCCAAGGCCTTGATGGTACTGTCTTCTTCCTGTGAAGAGCCTTTCCCCCATTCCTTTCCATTATGATTTCTTGCTTATCCTGAAAGAGAACCCCAATGTTTCATGTTTTAGCTTTTCCCCTTGATGAATTTACAAATCACCTGAAACCCAAATCCTTGAGGCAGAGTTGGGTGGAATTTTTGATCTCTGCTTTCTATTCTCATTTCATACTTGTTTATTTTACTAATACACTGCATGATCCTTGGAGAAAAGAATGTTGTATTTTACATTTCTTTATCCTAGAGCAAGTATTAAATAAATGCTCGAGGTCTGACTGAATGAACTAGAATAATTGTTACCCACTGCACGCTTGCTGTATGCCCTGTGCTGGGCTGGGCTGTCTGCGCCATCCTGTCTGGTTAGTTTGAGATCCATGTGCAGAAGTGTCTTTTTTGGCTTCCTCTTGGGAACTAATAAAACTGAGGTCAGAGAAAATAAAAGATCCGGCTCCTGCATGCTGGTTTTGAGATATCAGATTCCCTGTTCCTGATGCTGTGATACACGAAGTCACAAACGATGACATCTTTGTTCAAGATAACCTTCGCCTGCTGAAGAGATTTTTCCATTCTCCTCTCTCACCTGACCCCAGTGCCCTCTTCTCTTGTTCTCCTTGGCTAGGCCTGCGGCCATCATTTGAGAGCATTTCTGCTGGAAAAGGAACCACTTATTGATGAGTATCTTTTCATTGTGTCTCTGAGCTGGCTAATCATTGGTCAGGTTTAGAATTTGATCCTGAATTTGAACCCCCATTCTGCCACTTTTTGACTTTGAAACCTCCGTCCCTTTAGAATACTTAGTTGTTCCTAGAACTTTTAACTGGCTTAATACCTGATGATTCACCACCAAAATGAACCATCATGTATCAAATTGGAAATGGGCGGTTTCCTCAAAGATATTTTGTGTTTTCCATATTTACAAAATTTCACAAACTAATCTTTACAAAACGTTCAGCTGCAAACTCCCCGTAGGAAACAAATGTACGTTGTATCACTGGGAGATTTGGTGGTGTCACCCTCAGAAGTCTACAGACTTCACATTTCCCTGAAGTCTCTGGTTTCATCTTAAAATTCATACGCATTTTGCATTCAACTTTGCAATGTATCTGTGTTGACTTTGGTAAGAAAATGTGTAAAATTTGTGTTTCAAGTATGTATCTTCATCACTGCACTTGTAGCTCTTACTGCACATAAGGTGTGTAGGTGCCCTGGCTTCTCCCTGTCTCTCAAAATATAGTCAGTGTACATCTTCCTGGAGTAGATATCTGATCCTTCTGCTGTCCTACAGTCCAGATATTGGAGGAAGCTGAGTTTATTAAGGAAATGAGGCAGCTTAGAAGGCAATTTGCTCCTATGCCTGTGTGAAAACTAGATTTTAAATATTAAACTGAATGGAATGTTCCTTTTCTTTATTGAAATTGTGCTTTCCCATTGCTGATACAACATTCTTGAAACATGCCACTTTGAGTAGTAGAGGTTTAATTTGGCTCTCAGTTTCAAAGCATTCGGTCAGTGGTCAGCTGGCTGCGGCACGGAAACATGCTGGCAGGAGGGTGTGAAAGAGTGATGCTGCTCAGTTCATGGCAAGCAGGAAGAAGAGCGCAGGAGCAGCATTAGAAAGGGGTCAGGGCCCAGCCACAGTCCCAGTGGTCCTCCCAGGCATACCCATAATCTCCTGGGTGGTTCCCCATCCAATTGAGTTAACACCCCCGCTGAACTGTCACAGACACAGACACAGAGGTAAAAGCAATTCCTACATAGGACTCACACAAGAAGCCTATGAAAAGCTTGTTTCTTGATTTATAGCAATGTTCAAAGATATTGTCTTCTCCCACTGAAATCATAGACTTTGCTATCCGTCTCACCATTGTTTAAACAGTACCTTTTGTGGTTAGAATTTATCATTCATTTGCGAGAGCCATAATGTATCCTTGTGCTTAGGACCTGGTATTCTTTAGTCTTTACCCAGTTAAGGGGTAAACATTAATTTTTTCCCTTGAAACGGATACATTGAACTTGCTTTTTATTTAAGTAGGGTGTGCTATTCTTCCTCCGAGAATAGGTTCACTAATTAAAACATTTCTTAGTGTGAGAGTGGAATATTTCCATAGCAGAGTGACTCTGATTTAAGGTGCTGTGAGTTCTGCCTCACATTATTTCTGCTTATTCAGATACTCAGCTCCTCTAGAATTCAGCTCAGTTACAGCTTTGTGGGCACCTTGGGCCCCAGCCCCGTGCCTCCTTCAACCTTCGTTAGTCACCATTTGCATCCTGACTGCGGAGCTGAGTGTGTGAAGTATTGAGTGTTTCTATTTATTTTATGCCTTTCTGTTATTATCCTAATTGATTTGATGCTATGGACCACAACCACCAGGAAGTATTTCTTCAGTCAGGTTTTTGATTAGTGGTTGTTATGGAATAGTTGCAATGTTTTAAAAGTGTGCTAGGCCGTAGGCAAATAATGATGAGCCAAATAAGTAGGGTTGCTTTTTTTCTGAATGAATAATGAAGCCTCATGCTTCTGCAAGAGCATGTTCAGCCCTGTGGCGGTGACCTGACTTCCTGGCGTTGGGTGGCTTCAGTTGTGCTTGACCGGCAGTGCTATAGAGGAGCTCTTGGTGTGATTCACAGAGACATGGATTTTATTTCTGGCTCCACCACTTGCCGGCTCTGTGACCTTCACCAACGTCTTTGTCTCCTGTGAGCGCCTTTTGTTTTTTTAACTTATAAAATAAAATGAAAGCAATCACATTTTGTTAGGTGAACAGATAAATTACGATAGCGTAATTCCTGGTTTATCGCAGTAAATAATCAAGTTTGTTAACCACTTACTAGTATTTATTAACATTTGTGACCTCAGTATAAGAAAAATGGTAGGCTCAGTGTTAGGCCGAGTAGTAGAGAGTGTGGTACAAAGGCCTTTTTTTTTTTTTTTTTTTATCTTTTTCCTGATGCTGCAAATTGAACATGGGCTTTGCACTAAACTACCTCTCCAGCCGTTTTTAAAATTTTTTTTCAAGACAGAATGTTCCTAAGTTGCTGAGCTGCCCAGGCCAAGCTCAAACTTTCAATTCTCCTGCTTCAGCCTCCCAGAGTGCTAGGATTACAGGTATGTGCCACCGTGCCTGGCAGCCATTGCCTTTAAAGAGTTTGGCAGTTGTTTTCTTTGGTACAGTTCTCTGTGTGGATATGATAGATTAAAGACATGAATGGTAGATACTGAACATGTGGGTGGTTTGTTCTTTAGTGGTTCTGTTGGCATTGTTCTTTAAAAATAGAATGAGTTAAAAATGATCATACCAGGACAAGATTTGGCTCTGTATCTAATGGCAACCACAGGTGGGAAGAAGGTCAGGTCAGGATTATTGCTATAAGAATCACTCTTCTGGATGTATACATTACAATTTCCAGTATAGCCTCAGACTCAAACTCAGACTCAACACTGAAACTAAACTCAAACTAAAACTCAAAACTCTAGCAGGCAGTCATTGTTGCTTCACTCTGTGAGTGAGGACCCTCGCGCTTGTCAAGGGTGCTTCTTACCCAACAGAACATGGTTAGAGAGTGGCAAAGACATGGCTACCATCGAGTGTCTTGATTTCTAAGCTAGCCATCTGACAAGCATGGCAGCTTGTCATTGACTTGTGTGGCATGTCTTGACTTTCAGTTTTCTATAAAGGGATAACAAAAGGATTTTTAATGCAGAAGTTTAATTGAGGTGAAATACGTGAATATAATTGTTCTTCACAGGCCATGGCAATAAAGCCATTGTTAGTACTGCTGCGGAGATAACCAGAGCGTGAGGTCTGTTTCTGCCCCTAGTTGGTGCGTGATCTTGGGTTAGTTATTTCTTTAAGTTTCAGTTTCCCCAGAGGTAAGTGGGAATAGACACAGTGAGCACAGGTAGACTGAATAGCAAAGGCTTAGTAAAGGTGAGTGATCACTCTGATGGCAATGAGGTTGGTTACTTCTTCTCTTTCACCTGCCCCCAAGAATGAAACCCGTGCCTGCATGCCTCAGGTTACCACGTGAATTTTATTCTTTCTAGCTGGTGCATCTGCTATTCTTTCCTTCCTAAAAGGAAGAGTCCTGAAATTAAAGCTGTTGCCTTGGGCTCCCCACACCCAGCTCCGCACATGCCTCCTGCTCAGCAGCAGCCTGGGTCTGGGAGGTCAGGCGCTGAGCTCAGGTTGCGGATGCCCTCATCCTGCCCCTTTCTGCTTCAACACACTGCGCCCCACTCTTGGGCTAACCATCCGCTGGAGAGGCTGTTATTCATATGCAGGAGGGATGAGCCTCTGACCTTGTCTGCTGCAAGGAAGCTCAGCTGCATGGGAAATAGGTTTGGTTACAAACAAAGCACAAATTCAAGAAATTTTGAGGATGCTACCAATGAGCTATAATGATCCTTTCCTCTGGCCTAGGGCTTCTAGTTTAACAGATAACTGCAGGAGTCTCACCTAAAGTAGAGACAAATTTATTAGTCAGGCACCATGCAGGTGCTTTCAGCCAAATTAGGTGCATGGTGCCTGCTGCCTATATGTGCCCCAGTCAAATCCACAGTGCCTGACACACAGTATCTGTGCCTGGTTCATGCTTGCTGAGTGAATGAAATGAATTCTGCCAAGTCTGGTTTGAGTGGATGCTAGGAAATTACTTCATTTTGTTAATTGCAGCATGTGCTGGGCATTGTGCTAAACGCTTTTTAAAAAATTATCACTGACTCTTAATCCAAGGATGAAAACAAAGTGCATTATTTTTCTTTATTTTCACACATTGTGTTCACTCAGTACAGAATTCTTCACTCTGGATCACTAAACGGTGTGAGCGTTTTCCTCAGCAATCTCCACCTCTACAATAGATTCCCCCAGGGTGCCCTACAACTTAACTCAATTCTAACACTGTCTGTCTGTAGTTACAGGTTCAGGGCTCAGTTCTGCAATTCAGAAGCCTGTTGTAATAAGCCCTAACATTTGGCTAACTAGTCTGAATCTGAGAGTTGCAAGATCCTTTCCTCAGGTGTTATTAATTTCATAGAGGGGCTGACACTACTCTCATTTACTTGTTTATTATAAACACGTTACAAAAGATGCAGATAAACTACCAGATAGAAGCGATGCATAGGGGAGAGGCAAGGAACTCCACATGCTCAACAGTCTGAAAGTCTTCCAAACCCTCTCTTTTTGGATTTTTGATGAGGTTTCATAAAATAGCCATGACCAATTATGTCATTGGTCATTGGTGAGGCCCTGAGCCTGGGAACTAGGATTGCAGTCCTCACTATAACCATTGCTTGGTCATTCTGTTGGCCAGCCTCCATCCTGGAGCTAGCTAAAAAGCCTCAGCTACCAGTCATTTTGTTAGCTTATAAATGATATTCATCACTCTGGAGATTCCAAGGATATTAGAAACTTTGTGCCCAGAAACAGGGCCAAAGTTTAAATGTTAAAACAGAATATTCTCTTATGACCCAACCAATGACACATTTTGGAGTTTTTGCTTTTGAGAAACTAGGGCCAGAAACCAAATACCTATTTTTCTTGTTATATCACAGTCTCACATTTAGCAACACCTCTCTTGAGACAGGTGACCCATGTTCTCCTCAATTTGTGGATGTGAGACCTGAGCCTCAGAAGTGCTTCATGATTTGCTCAAGATCACACAGCTAAGGGCAGCTCAGGTAGAAACGTGAGATGTGCTTGACTCTGAAGACAATGCTTTTCAATCAGGCTCAAAAGGTACCAAGGTCACAGGCGCTGAATCATGGAGTCATAGACCTTTTACCTCTCTGATCCTCTGTTTCTTTCTCTTCCAGAAAATATCATTTGAACAGGGTCTTTGGAGGTCCCTTTCAGACTCGCCCCACTCTGTTGTCTTTCTCCACGGGCATCAGGTGTGTGTAGGGCCAAGTGCTGACCCCATCTGCTCCTCCTCCTCCTGTGGTTTTAGCTGCACAGACTGAAGAAGAACTGTGCTTCCATATTGTTTTGCCTCCTTAGGGAGCAGCCGACTAGCATTTGAACAGAGCACTGGAGGAATGAAGCCCTTAAACTCCAGTCCCCTCATGCAGGCGGTTTTAGGTCTAGATATCTCTTTCCTGTAACTGGCACAAAACAGGACTGGGGAAATACCCGTAACAAAAGTAGAAAAGGAAAGCTGTAAAAATACGATGCTAGGCAAGCCTTTCCCTCCCCATAGCTCCACTTGCGTGCTTGGCCTGGTGCCTGGAGTCGCTACAGACTGACAGCTCACAGGCTCGCAACAGCGACTCACTAGTAAAGGGTTACCTGTACCCCTCCATGGTGTCAGACTGGGGTACTGACCTGTATCAAAATGTTTTTCATTCTCTACTCTCCCCAGTATTTTCTTAATATAAAGCAGTGCTAAGGGGTTCTAAAGAATGGACAGAAATTACTTTTTTAAAAAACCTGATCTTTCTAAAATGTTTCAAAAGCTAGTGCACCTGGTCCATTTTTATTTCTCCAAAGACTGGGATGTAATATTGCCGTAGGAACTCCCTCGATAGTTTATTGAGTTCTAGCCTGGGAAGTGTTTAGAAAGCAAAAGAGTTCTCTGCTTACTTTTTTGGTTCATACCATGTCCAGTGTTTTCTTTGAGATGATTTCATAAAAAAGAAAACTGTGGCCCTGTTTCTTTTGGCTATTATATGAAAGAGGGAGGGTATGCACAAGTAAATCTGGGGAGAAGGCACACTGAACATGCAATGAGATTGAAACTCATTTAACTCATATTACACAACTGGTGTCCTCCCACCACTTTGCTCAATTGCCCCTTATGTAACAAGGTACAAATGTCACCCTGAAATTGTGTAGAACTGGAAATGCAAGGAGAAAAAAATGCCTGCTGTGGGTCGTATATTTGGTCTCAAGATCTTTCAGTTCCTGGCTTTGTAAAGAAAAATCAATATCAAATCTAGTTGTGTTGGCAAATACACAAGTTTGAAAAGACTACAGTGGAACACCGAGGGCACTAAAAGTACCGGGGTCTTAATGCCCAAGAACATAAATATGGATTTATTACCTTTAGTGTTTGAGAAAGTTTATCTTTTCCTGGATTTCCTAAGGGGCTATATTTGTATACAAACTGTTTTATGTGCATCTTTTTAAACTTGATCCCAATATCTATATGCTAATTGACCAGATAAATCAATTTTTCACCTTCCAATTCAAAGTAACTTTCCCGGAATTCTCAGGTTGAAGGATTGGGTTCCTGTTTTGTGCCTTATTTGACTGGCACTTAGTCTGAATTCTCAGGAGGCCTAGAATGGAAGCAGAATACGGTCAGGCAATATGTGGCTAGTCTGATTCAATCAGGCCCAGTGCCTTCTCATCTGTCACACAAGCTACTCTTGAGGTTCTTGGCTCAAAAAATTATTATGAAAATAGTTTCACATTTGCTGCCAGTGGCAGTGTTGCCTGCTTCCAACTTTGGGAAAGATATTTACAGTGTTTCTATCAGTTTGAGTCACGTCGGAGCAAAATCAAGCTACCTCCCTATCTAACAAGATGAGAAACGATTCATTTATAGCATGCAGGTCATGCACTGCTAGCTCTGAGGTGGCCTGCTCAGTTAGGGTTTTGGCAGCTTTAATGGCTCTGGATTGCCTAATGGAAAATACATTTTAGAAATAATAGGAAATAGTAAAGACTCTCAACAAGTAATTCCTACCAAAGTCTGGGATTAGCTATTGAAAGGGCAAAAGTTGTTGCTGCTCATTCAGGAGAATACTCATAGATTTTTTTTTAAAGATGGTTCATCAGATCGAAGAGAGGAAATAACATTTATTGAGAGTGCTCTTCAAATTCTCACAACCCAGTGTAGCAAGAAGTATTATCCAGTTTTACAAACGAGGAAATAGAGGTCAGCGGGTTTAGGAAACCTGCTGACAGGTGGCCTGAAGAAGGATGCAAAGTGGGTTTCGTGTCTGATAGAGCTTCCCATGCATCTGGTGCTCCCCACCACCTGGCACAACTTGAGTCCTGTTGAGTTGGATTTCAGATGCAAGAAGTGTTTTGGATGGCAGAGGCTCTCTTAGGAAAGGAGGATGGGGTTGTGGACAGCCCGAGGTCTCTGTGTTCTGTGAGTTGTATGGCCTTTCTTAACTCCTCTTAGACCATATATCCTGGTCTGTAAAAATAGAAACAATATCCTAGTTCACATGGTTGTCCAGATAAATATTATCTCGATAGGGTGAAAATTATTAGCGTGGGCATGTCCACAGAACTCCATGCTCAGTAGCCACTGAAGAGTGTCTTCGAATTGCCAGCTTCATTTTTCCCCCCTTCCTTTTCCTTACAAATAGGGAAAATAACTTGGGTGGAGGGGAGGGAGTGTACGCCAGGCAAAATAACTAGGAAAGAGAAAGACATTCAGGCTGGGAGAGTAGGAGAGATTTTTGAGGGTAATGTACAGTGAGACTGGCATTTCTGTAGGTGTGAGGAGAGTACATGGAGTAGAGAGGTTTTGATTGGTGTTGCTGGGATTGTGTATTTGGAACTTTTTCAAATGCCTTTTTAGGATACGAACAGATGACTTTTATTTTTTTTAAAGCAATGAGCTTTCCACTCAGTTAAACCATGTGGGATTTTGAATTCATAGGGAATGATAATGCTTTTTTTAAAATGAGTGATAACAACAAACACAGTCTGTATATGCTGAGACCTAGTGCTGAGACCTTTGCATATGTTCTCTCATTTAATTTTATTTTTGTTCTTTCTTCTTCTTCTTTTATTTTGTTTTCTGTATTTCAGGCAGGGTCTTACTCTGTACTCCAGGCTGGTCGTGAACTCACCGTGAACTCACCAAGCAGTCCAGGCTAGCCTCAAACTTAGAGCATTCTTCTTGCCTCAGTCTCCAGAGTGCTAGGCACAGTTGTGCACCACCATTTTGATTTATGTAGCGCTGGGGAGTTGAACCCAGCACCTTACATTTGATAGACAAGTGCTTTAATTGCTAAGCTGTGCTACTAACTCCTCATTTAACTCTCAGAGAACCCTAGGAAGATCTAGCTTGGCCCCAACGCATCTTTTGTGCTCAGTACATACCTGTTCCAGAGCTCTTTGCTCTGTCTGTAAGTCACAGTGCAGGACAGCTCCCTAGGTCCTGTTTCTGCTCTTGCTGCATGGACATGGGAGCCCACAGTGCCTGTGCAGGGCACCCAGGTGACCTGATGTGTTCTACGGGCAAAGCAGATGCAACCTTAGGAATAGCCTCCACCGAAGATCTGTAACAGAAATATTTACTTATTTCCAGGCAGTTAAAGAAATAGGATTGAAAAAATCGTGAAGGAAATGTATGTGCATGTGCTAATCACTTATTTATTCCTTGTATTTAATGCTACATTGGGGATGCTGGCC
The DNA here is from genome assembly GCA_004027205.1 of Ctenodactylus gundi. Taxonomy (NCBI): domain Eukaryota; kingdom Metazoa; phylum Chordata; class Mammalia; order Rodentia; family Ctenodactylidae; genus Ctenodactylus; species Ctenodactylus gundi. The sequence continues at coordinate 646,245 of PVKB01000286.1, forward strand.
CTGGTATGTAGGTTCCAATTTAGAATTCCCTCCGTTGGAAAGGTTCTCCTAGGAGAAGGTCTCTATCACTGGGTCTTCTCCAGGCCTGTAGGTATGCACCCTGATCATCTGAGATTGCCCGTGACCTAGGCAGAGTGACAGCGGTGCTGGCTGGTGACAGGCACATGGGGGGATTCATCAGAAAAGCCGCTTGATATTCCCAACCTGGACACCAGAGAATTTGGACACTCTTGAAATCTGAGACTAAGTCTGAAAAGATCTATGTTACTAAGGACAAAGGACAGTGTTTCTAAATGTATCAGTATTCAGGAACAGAGATATGATGCTCTCATATTCCTGTCAAGTCGGGGTGGTCTGTGGTCCAACGCGAGGTCCCTGGGATTACTTGTTTGTATAAATCCCTTACTAGGCCTTGCCTGCCATTGACAAGTTCTCCAGTTTTTCTAGCTCTCAGTTTCCTCAATTATAAAATGGGTTAATAATTGTCCTGTCTTTACAGGGCATTTGAGGATTTAATACAGTAATCCAAGAATATTGTGTAAGATGTCACCTGGCATGTAGTTAATGCTTACTGAATGTCAACTCTGTTGATATGTATATGAAGTTTTTCCTGTTTATATTAATTATGCTGGTTGCATATTAAAGATACCTTCAATTGGTAGAATTGCACTAGCATTTTCTAGCTTATCTGCTGATAAGTATCTCACAATAGCCCCAAGATAGCACAGGTGAGGAAACAGACACAGAGGGGCAAGTCGCTGGCTTATATCTGACCCAGATGGGAAGAATAATCCATCAGTCAGTTCCATGGAGCTCATATTTTTTTCTGTCTTCCTAGAACAACTTTCCCATGTTGGTTTCTTCATATGTGTGTGTTGAGCCTGTCGAAGGTGAAAGCCCCTGTAGGGTGTGCGAGAATGCCCGCTGTAGCTGATGCTGCAGCCGCAGCCAGGGGACAGAAGTTTTAAAGGGCCTGAAGAGAGTTCTCAGGCCACCGTGAGGCTTCGCATTTGCATCCTCAGAGGAGGTAGCATGGGAAGAGATTGTCCAGGTATACATTTCATGCCCTAAATCTAAGTGGGCTCCAATGTAACAGTTGCCGGCAGTGTCAGAATCTAGGCCGGACTAGTAGCCTGTTCAAGGATGTTTTTGAGCATGATCAGTCATAGTACTAGAAGAATTGCAACAGATGACTGATGCGGTGTTAAGTTTCTGTGCTGTGCACAAGGGTGAGGGTTTCCTCTCTGTTTTCTTGGGCTGTCCTTCGGCCTTTATTAGTTAAAAATACTTGACATTGTGCTTTAGGCATTAACCTTTCTTCACATCTTAAAATTCTCATTTATACTATGGGGACACTGGTTGTGCCCTTCTCACAGGGCCTTGGTGAGGACCAGCTTAGCCAATGCCTACAGAACGCATGTACATGTGAAAGTGTCCCGTGAAGCATAGTTAGCTGCTTTTTAAAAATTTTCACTATTTCTCTCCCTGGTGATTAGTTCTGGTTAGCTTGGCACAGAGATTGGATTCGTCTTAGTCTGTGTTTGTAACAAGAAGTATTGTTTTGCCTTCAGCAATGGCTGTGACTTGATCATGTGTCTTCTCTAAAACTGAGGCCTAAAATAGGTGCTTCAGGATCTGAGGGCACAGAGACACTTGCCGTCACAGCAGCAGTGGAGGGAAGGTGGAAATTCCTGCTGTTTCCTCTTTCGCCATCCCTCTGGGATGATTCCTCGCTGCCCAGAGCAGAGCCCTTTCCATGTCCAAGTCACAGAGGGGAAAGCCACTTGCCAGACTGTACCCAGCAGAGCCATCGTTTCCTGTGAATATTGGCTAGTCTCTGCTTGAACACTCTTAGGCGTGGGGACTCACTACTCATGGGCGGGCAACTCTTTTGAGAGGAGAATGGATTCCCAGCACTGAGACGCAGTCGGCTACCTACCTCATGCTTCCCACTCTGCAGTTTTCCTCGGTATTCGGAAACCATGAGGAAAAATCCAGATCTCATTGCAGTCAGTAACAGTAACAACACTTGAATAATTCATTCTTACCGAGCGCCATGCCAGATATTGTGCCATGTGCAGGCAGTATGGCTGCGAGTGAGAAAGAGTTTGTCTCCATGGCTTTCCTGAATCTGTAGTGAGAAGGTAAACACAAAACCAAGCAAAACAGCATTGGACTTGAAAAAATCATTGTGAAGAAGCAAAAAGAGTACTATGATAGGGCTGAACTGTCATCTTTGGAGTGGTGGGGATTATTCCTCCTCAGTAGGAAATGTTTCCGTTTCATTTTGGTGGCAGGTAAGGAGCCAACCAAGCATGGGGTGGGAGGAGTTAAGAGTTCATGCAGAGAAAGCCGCTCCTGTGAGTGGCCAAGCTAAGCAAGTTGGAGGAGCAGAGCTGGGAGCCCTGAGGTGTGCTGAGTGAGGCGACAGGGGTGAGATGTGAAGCTGCAAGGCTTATCAGAAGCCTATTGGATTTTGGACTTCATTCCAAAGGTAGTAAGACACCATTAAATGCTTTAAAATGACAACTCAGGCTGTTGGATGGAAAGTGGATTTGGCAGGCTAGGACAATGTCATTAGATTTGAAGTGGAGATACTAGTTTCAAGGCTAGCTGTAATATTGTAGGTGCATGGATGATGGCTTGGGAGTGCAAGGTTTTGGAATATGTTCTGATGATAGTCTGTGGTACAGGGGGATGCGTTGAACAAGGGATGAAAGGAAAGAAGGAAAACTTAGGATAGTTCCTCAGTGTCTCTCTTGACCCAGGGTAGGGGATTGTGTCATTGGTTCCCCCCCCCCCCCCCCGTCATTTGGACAACCTTGGGTTTAAGTCGGAACTGAGCCCCTCCTGACAGAACAATGACATCTCTCAAGCACAGAGTGGGGATGCATGAAGGTCTTTAGGTTTTATTCATCCAAGTTTTTGAAAATATACTAGTTTGTAAGCACTATGTGGTTATCATTAATGCTGTTCAGAATTTAAAAAGTTGCCATCTCATGTTTGGGAAGCTATTGCCAAAAGCTTTGTAAGCATAATAGTAATTAATGCCCATAAGAAAGCACAAGTCAGGAGTAGCTATTTCCACTTTATAGAGGAAAAAAACCAAGCCTTGAGTTGGTTGAGTCAACAGCTCAGGGACATGAAGCAACTACATAGCAAAGGATTTACATCTAAATCTGAGTACAAAGCCTGTGCTCTTTCCCACAGCCAAAGTTCTTCTCAATTTTTCCAGCCTTCTATGTTTTGGAAGAATTTTACTTTCTCCCTCCCTCTGCAAGTAGCAGACATCATTAATCCACATTACGGAAGAGGGGTTTTCCACAATGTGCCTCCAATCAGCCTGATTAATTTATGAAGGAGAGACAGTTATTCAAGAGTGACAGTGCTCCTGATCTAAGTAGTTTCTTGTTTACATGTGCAATGTTAGAAAGCACCCTATAAATCAAAAAGTTGTAAGCGACGTAGAGTAAATAATTTGTGTTGATGACTTAGTGAGGTACTTTAAATTCATTTACACAGCATCATATGCGAAGTTCTTAAGGATTAGAGAGAGAAAATGATTTTCTCATTTAGCTATAGCGTGCATTACCCTTCAGGTAAACATGGTAATACTATCATAAGGGAAAAACGTGTAAGTAGCAGTAATGATATAGAAATCATGCACTGAACATCAGTAACAAGACACACTTCCATAGGGCTTCCCTGGGAAGTTGACAATGAAATGCTTGGACCCCAGATATATTGTTTGCCCCTTTTGCTTCCCAAGAGTTACTCTCCTGTCTCTGTCCTTGCGACATTGATTTTGGGAAATGTGTTCGTCACAAATGCATAAGGAGTGTGGAGCTCTCATGAACCAACTCAGTGAAGGCATCAGATCAAGTGTCACTGTCTTTTCAATGACAAGGCTGAGCCATCATTTTGGGGGACACTTTTTCATCCTTTGGTTGTCGATGGTCGAACCCAGAAAAGCTTTATTTAGCCATGTTCATGGTATCAGTCTTCACATCTGTTGTAGAGCTTTGAAAGACGGACTCGTCCGTCACTTGTTGGACAAGGTAATGCTTAGCTTAAATGAAGTTTTCTTAAGAGTCAATGGACTCATTAAGCATAAAATGGCTGGAAAAGCTTGAGTATCATCGTTTCTTAGAATAACTCAAACCTTGGCTAAGAAGGTTGACTTTCACCTTTGTGTAACAAGCAATCAGCATTTAATTAGTCGAGTGCTTTGATTTGTTGATTAAAGCACATCAAGGACGTGAATATGTATGATGTTCTTAAAGCAACATGTTCGTGTCTGCGGTGGCTTTCTGAAGCTGCCTGTCCGGCGAGTTAAAAAGGCACACATTGAATATGGATGCTAGCGATTATTTATAGAAAAACTCTTCTGTTCCCATCCTTAGCCTTTACAAAGTTATTTTTGAGTTTACTGTGACCTGATTTTTAATTCCAGGAAGAGAATGCTTTGCTGTTATTTTCCTTTTTGAAATTTGAGTTTCTCAAACGAAGGAGACGTTTCAGCCCGTGAGCATCTAACCAACTCATTTACAAACGGAGGAAATGATTTTTAAGCTCAAATAAAACCTCTAAGGTGCTATTCAATGCATGTTTTTTTTTCTCATTGGTTTTCCTGAAGGCTTTTATAAACACTGGGAACACCAAGAAATCGATGTGTCATGTGCATTTGTGTATGTGTATTCTTGCATACATCTATATCAGAATGCATAAAATGTTGTCTCAAGTGGACTTGAATACCAGCTCATGTTGGGCGCTTACCTAGCTTCTCTGCTTTGCCGTATTGCCTGGGAGCCTTCTGGGTTTCTGTTTATTTTCAATACAAGAACATTGTTTTAAAAAAGTATCTGTGTGAGCTGTACTCACATATTCATATAACAAGTGCTTTGTCCAGATACAAAAATATTAGATAAACAGTGCCTTCACCTACTACTCCTTTCGTAGGGTGTTGCCGTTTCCTCATTCCATTATTTGCCTTTTCTGTGTTGAGGTTGCAAACCATGAGGACTTACCACAGCCACCAGAGCCCAGGTTTGCCATTAGAGAGTGAGTCATACAAGCAAGATTATTTGGAAATGATTTCATCCACTGTCACAAAGCGCACACTGTGCTCAGATGACTGGCCACACATTGTTCTTCATCAGCCTTGAATGACCCTTTGCGGTGGGGTGCTCAGGCACAGACTGTGAACCCACCAGTGGGCAAGGCCCTGAGGTACCAGTGTTCATTTGAGCCTCCACTGGGCTGAGGACTGTGTGGCCTGCTGAAGTGCACTCTCATTTGGCGTGTAAGTCACATGGACTTTCTTGGTTCACCCCTCCTGCCACCACAGGAATGAAGGGGGCTGAATTTTCAACAACGCTGTGTAGAGCTGAGGGAGAGTGGATACTGTGAGAACAACGAAGAAGAGGCAGCATGTACCATTTATTGTAACATACCCAAATGGGGATTAAGTGGCCTTTCTCAGTGAGGTACAATAATTATTTGGTTTCTCTTTCCATTTTTCTAGGGAAACGCTTATATTGTCTTACTTGTTCAAATGAAGTGTGTACATGAGATATTTTCAAAAGTTAACATTGAAATTGGCATCAAGGCCTGGATTAGGTCCCAAATGTGTCATCTCTGGGACTTAGTTAATAAGGTTCTGTTTATATTAGCAGGGAGAATATTAAAATATTTCCCCCAAACAGCTTGAAATGTAACAGTGGTTTTGTTTCTGAAGCATAAGAGAACTGAAGCACATTATTAATTTAAAAAGAGCTAGGTAAAACAGTCCTCCCCCCCCCCCCCTTTAGAATTTAATGATGAGAATGGGCATTTATGAAACTGATTGAATGCTCTTTGGGGGATGCTTATTAAAATCCTAACATCATTTCAGAGTTTTGTACGCAACTCATTATCAGCTGTGATCTTATTAGTATTGTTCTGTTTTGTAATCACTATTCTATCCATGAGGCCCTCTAGACGCACCCCATGCTCCTTTGCTGGGCCAGCCCTTCTGGTGTCTTTTGTTCACACAAAATAATTTTCTTTTTCTGTCAATCAGCCCCTTCGTTCATGTCTCACCCAATGGTGGGTCATTGTCTTCCTGATGACTTTTCTCCTTGGCTGACTCAACAGAGTGCTTGTTTTGACGTTTATGCTATACCCCTTCTTTGAAGTCCTCCTTTTAGAATTAGTTCTGAGTTCAAACTCCAACCTTGGGAAGTTATTATTATTTTTTTTTTTTAACTATTCTAAGGCTCCATTTCTGTTGTGGTTTGAATCTGAAATATCCCCCAGAAGTCTCATGTACTTGGAAGGTAACTGGATTATAGAGGTGCTGTACTCATCAGTGATTTAATTCACTGGAGATTTCATGTGTTTTCAGGCAGTGCAGCCCAGGTGGAGTGATGGTTTATGGGGACCACGACTCGGAAGGGTGTGTCTCCTTTGCTAGCCCTGCCCTTGTCACTGTGCTTCTGGTTGGAAGGTGATAAGCAGCTTTTTTTTGTGCCTGGGCCCTTGGGCATGCCTTTCTGTTGTTGTTGGCTGACCATGAATGGACTGACACCTCTGAACTATGAGCTGTGAATAAAACAAACCTGTCCTACTTCTAACTTGTAGGTGTTGGATTTTGTGTCCCAACAAGAATGTGAATAAGACAAGTTTTTTTTTTTCCCTCTTTTCTCTTCTTTGAATAGGGCTACATGCATCTTTTTTTCTATCCACCGTTGCATTCAATGAACATAAGCACCTAATTCTTGCCAGACAGTGCTAGCACTGCAGATACACTGGAAGAGGGACAAAATTACTGCCTTTAAAGCTTGGATTCAGGTAAGAAGGATACAGTTAGTGTTAAGACGAAGGAGAAAAAACAAGGCAGTCAAAGGGAAATGTAAAATGTAGATATTGCATTCTATTTTGTATTTATTTTGTGGGCAGAATTGGTATTTTAGTTGGGGCCAAGGAAGGCCTCGCTGAGCGTGTGACAGTAGACACCAGAAGCAAATGATCACTCAGAAAACAGTACCCTTGAGAGGGAGTAGCAGATCCGGGGGGTGGGGGTGTGTGACAGAGAGCATGTGCTTGACTTGTTGAAGGAGTCACTGGAGTCTTTGACAAAGTGTGAACAAGGAAAGAGAGCCTTGCGTTGAGAACAGAGAGGCCAGGGGCTGTATAGCACCATAAGGACTTTCTCTCTGAGTGAAGTCACACTGCCTGCTCTGCCAAGAGCACTCTAGAAGGACTCAAATAAAAGAGGCAAGCAGATTCTTCAGAAAACCTTGTAGAGTGTAGGTCAGGGGCGCTGGGCACTGGATAAGAGTGGCGGTGGCATGTGCAAGAGACTGGCTGTGGTTTGATGGGTTTGCTGATAGCCTCTATTGGAGTTGATAGTCAAAGGATGTCAGTGGGGGAAAGTTTGGGATTCATTTCAGGACATACTCTGAGTACTGATGGTTGAGATGTTTGGTTTTTAATACAGAGGGAAGGGTTCAGCTGAACCTGGAAACATTTGGGGATCCGCAGCCTGTAGTTAGTACGTAAAGATGTGAAGTTGGATGTGATCGTCTCGAGAGAGAGAGTGTAGGTGGAGCAGCAGGGAGCCTCTGACATTCAAAATATGGAAAATGAGACAGCAGCGAAAGAGGCTTGGAGGAAGTTGCGAGAAACAAGGAAGAGGATGAAGACTGTGTGGCGTCCTGGAAGCCAAGAACATGTTCAGGACGGAAGCAGAGATGAGCTGTGATAAAAGCAGCTGATTGGGCAAGTCAGGAGAGAGTAAGTGATAAGGCTTCGGTTGTAGCCACGGTAGCTGGAGGCTGTCCTTCATGCTCGTGATTTTTTTTTTTTTCCTGTGGCTCCTTGTGCATCCCAGGAGGCTCTTTATGAACCGTTTGGACTTTACGAAGCCTGTGTATAGAATAAAAACTGAGACAAAGATTTCATGAAGTAAGGAGGGTGATTGCTGATCTGAGTGGCATTAATGACACCAGAGGCACATGTCAGATTGGTGCCCTGTTTGGAGCCATGGGGGCTTGGCATTAATGTGCAGTCTTGTTCTGTCACAAGGCACTCTCAACTGTAGGAAGGTGTTGGAACCCTGTGTTTTTCTGAGTCATGGTGTGACAGCGTCTGCTGACTGAGGATCTAAACAAGATGAATTATTTCACCATTAAAAGATGAAAGAAATCTGTGGGCAGAACAGTGGAGCAGAACACATAAGTCAGAAGTCAGCATTGATAGTTATTGGTACATCTTTGGTGTAGGGTTATCACAAAAAAGAATTACTCTATAGATGGTGCTGAGAGAATTTAAAAAGTACTTTAAAGTAGATAGTCATTCCATGTCAACCACTGAAGTGAACTTAATTAGTTGATTTAGGAGAGTTACATATATACAAATAAGAATGTGCACAAGGAGACATGGTTGAGTTTTCTTCTACCAGTACTAACAGTAGAACTTGAATGTAAATGGTTTGACTACAGTTAAATTAAAATATCATCTGTCAAATATTAAATAAAATGTAAACAAATTAAGAAAATTATTACCACAATTAAGTCAAAGAGATAGTTGCTGTGGTATATAAAAAGCACTGAAATACTTAAAACTGTACTGGGTAAAGACATGAGGAAAAAAGTATATATATGTGTGTGTGTGTGTGTGTGTGTGTGTGTGTACACATGTACATGCATGCATACTGAATATATGCAGACAATTAACATGAAAAATGTACAAGTTCATTGTCATCCAGAGAAGCATAAAATAAGATACACATTAACCAACAATTTATGGTTAGATGTTTATGATCCTTTGACCCTTTGGCAGCTGCCTATCCAGCCTCTCACTGTGTTAAACCAACAGAGGTATGAATTCTAGAAAAAATTCCATTTATTGAGAATTAAAATAAAACTCCATGTGTTTTGCTAAATATAATTCATCCTCTAGGAATCTGTTCTAAATTTTTTTAAGTTGGAATGGGGACATATGCATAAATACATCATCTTAGCATTATTCATACAACCAATATTTAGTAAAAAATTAGGAAGCGAATGGTGAGGATGGCTTAATTTCGGTACTACCAGATAGTGGGATTGTATGGAATCTTTTTTATGGTGTTTTTAAAATAATAATTATAATATAAAAATGAGAATATCAGGAGTTCCTGGTGGTCCAGATCTGTGTTCCCTGCATTCAGAAAGATGGCAAGTTGGAGCCTGGCCTGGGGAATTTATTGACTTAGTGAGACCCTTTCTCAAAACTATGGATTAAAAAATAGAGCTAGTGAGGTCACTCAATATGAAGGCACTAGGCTCAGTCCCCAATATTGGTACAAAAAGAAAAGGAAAATGTCAGTGTATGACAAGTTTATATTATATAACCTCAAAATTTTAAAAGAAAAATGCTTACATGAATATAAGCAGAAGCCCTTGAAAATGTTTTTAGTCAAAGTATTATAGATTACTCTTCATATTTTTGTACCTTCTTTACTATTGTATTGGAGATTTTGCTTATAATAATATTGACTGTTTTTATAGAATGTATCAGGACTTCTATCAAACACTTCATATCAAGACTATGTGATATAGACTATCTCATTGAATTTGCACAGTCAGGCTGTAAATTGGGAGATACTATCATTCATATTTGATGAGTGTTGAACTCTAGGTGTTAACCATCCCAACATCAAACAACTGTTGGGAGGTAGAGCTGGATTTGAACTCACTTGATGGGTTCTTACCTCCTACTCCATATTGCCTCTCATTGAAAAGGTATCACTGTGAGGATCACAGAAAAACACACTTTAAAATATTTTAAAGGTGTATATTATATTCCCAAATTCAATTTTAAGCCGTTCTATTTTTATAGAGAATGACTAATGGAAACTGGAATTTGAGTACCTACTCTTTGGCAGGCATGCCACACATGATCATTCTTAATCCTCATGGCAGCCTTGCAAGGCAGAGACTATGATTTATCCGCATTCCATGCATGAGGAGGTTGACCCAGAGTGTCACAGTAACTTGCCTGTGGTCACATAACCTGTGTATACAGGACTGGGATTCAAAGCTGTACTTCTTTCTAAATCAGATACCTTCGGACCTGGTAACCCTCAGAGGATCATGATCTTTTTTTCCTTTGAGTACTCTAAAATCAAGCTGGCACCAGAGGCCTGATGGAACAGAACTTTGGATCTCTTGCACGTGTAAGGTCTGGAGTGGGTTATAATTGTCTGGTTGGGGAAATTTATACCCATGGGAGTTCCGGACACTTCTCAGAAACATTAAACCTCCCACAGAGGTCAGAGGGCAAACGATCCTGATTGTCTTGTCAAGATTAAGGTGGCAGCAATCTCTGTTGGGCACGTTGCCCAATTTCTTCTCTTTGACTCACAGCGGAATACCAATTATCATGCTTGTCTAGGATCTTCAAACTGCTGAGGGGTGACTGCGTTACTTTCATTGCTGAATGTCAATTATTTGACGTTAGATGTGGATTTTCCAATGAACTAGACTAGCTCTTTTAATCTCCTGCATGAGATTAAATATTCAACAAATATTCACTAAGCTTATATTATGTACCAGTATTCTACTGAGTACTGGCCATACAACAATGATAGTAACAAACTTGGAGCTTAGTTTAAGAGGGAGAAGTGTTAATCAGGTGACTACATGAATACATCATGCCAGTGATATGTATCAAGTAATACATTTGTGAAATTAAAGAGGATGCACATGACTTTCCTTCTTTGTTTCTGTACTGTCACCTGAAATGGTAGCATTCTTAGGTTACTTAAGCCGTACAGCCATCTCTGGAGGTAACCAATCCTGTGTTCATAACTCTCTTCTCGCTTCCTAATTCAGGGACATTGAGTCACCTGCTCAGAGTTTGGATGAGGACTTACCTAGGTTTGTAAATCTGGAACTATAGGTTGCCTGCCATGTCTGTTGGTGGCACTTCAAGCTGAAGGATGACCTACTTTAGCCTGTGGTCAAATAGGGTGGCTGTCCGGCCTGGGCCTTGGCCTTTGTGTACTGCCCAGCTCCCAAGTCTTCCTGTAACTGGTTAGAGTGAGTGTTGTTGGATGGGGTCTCAGAGCTAATTTCCTGCCAGACTGTGCACTTTGTAAAGATGGCTTTAAAAAATTAGCACTAGAGCAAAACCACAGCCCTGTAAAGTAACCATTTTACGTGTCTTGGAATTCTAGTTCGTTGCTTATTGTGTACATCAAGACAAGCTGTCAGACACTTGGCTGAGAGAAGGCCTTCCCTGGAGCCCAAACCTCTGAGTGGCAGAGAATCCTTGAGGTTGGAAAGATCTGTGGTTTAAACTTGAAGAGGGTTGCTGGAGGTGTGTGCACACATGTTTCCAGAGAAGGGAGTTTGAAAGAATGGACTGAAGCAGCTTATTTACTTTGGTTTAAGTGGGTCATTTTATGTGGTTAGAAGTAAGAAGAAAACAAGAGAAATGATAGATGATGTTATTACACAGTGAATTCCATCCCAGACTGTCCCTGGTGTTCTGTCCTCCTTGTTCACATGTTGGGTAGGGAGGGAGGGTCAATTAAGTCAGGGAGATCACGTGGCTGCTCTCTTTGTGTTTCACATAAAGATGATGAGGCAGGACCAGGATTCCTTGTGCTGTACATGGAGGCAGTGTCCTCGACATGATGGCTATTGTGTTAGTAATCAAAAATAGGGAGGACAGACATTGGCTCAATAAATGTTTGTGGCATGATCAGATATAGTCTTTTGCTAAGATCGGATTCTCTTCTGGGCCTGGGAGGAGAGTAGAAGAGGCAGGAGTAGCTATGGGATAGGAGCTGCCCTCCTATAGGTGGGTATTCTAAGGGGTCCGGGATAAAGAGATAAACTTCCTGTCTGGAAAGAAGTGGATGTTGTCAGAAGGAAGAAGAAGAATTGGCCCTTCTCGTTCAACTCCAAGAGAGAGCATGGTTGACTGTGTTCTCGGTATTTGCCTAGCACAAAGCAGCACAGGACTGAGTCCTGCCCACCCACCCATGTTCAAGCTGTCTTAGTTACTTCCTCATTACTATGACTAAATACCTGACATTTACAAATTTGAGGGAGGAAAGGTTTTGTTTTGTTTTGTTTTTAGCTCACAGTTTTAGTTCACTCAGGGGCGGCCGGCAGCAGTAGAAGTACAGGGCGGAGACAGAGGTGGAGGCAGCTCCTCATGACATCACAAACAGGAAGCCAAATGCCATCAAGTCCAGTCTCGTCCTCAAGGAAGGCAGCAGCATATATATACTTCCAGGTCCCATCCCAGTGACTGACCCTTCCTGAATCCAGGTGTGGAAGGTGTGATAAGTCTCTACCATACACCTGTAATCCAGTCAACACACCTGCAGTCCATGGCTCCAGACCAGGCCCCACCCAATCTCTCAACAGCACGTGGTTCCGTACACAACCCATAACATCCAAATGCATGAGACTTTGGGGGACATTCCAGATCCAGACCATAATCAGTGCTCTGCTCTTTCCACCAGCTACGGCTGCTGCTCCACACACAGGCCACACGTTCTTATCCTCCTGGACCTTGATCCTGCGGTTGCCTCTCCTGGAAACACTCTTCCATGCCCTTTGTCTGCACAGTTGGTTGACATTTAATACCTCATTAACAAATGTGAGTGATCAAGCTCTTGATGCTGCTGCCTTCCATTCAGTGAGGGGGAAAAGGGGGCTGTTGAATCTGCAAGGCATAAATGGAGAAAAGTTGCTGCTGCAGTCTTCTCTTTTTCCATCTGTGACGAAGCTATGTAGAGAAGCAGGCAAAGACTCTCTGCCTTCTGGGAATATTCAGTCTGAAACGGTCCCATTGCTGTATCGGGCACACTGAAAACCACGACCCTGAGCACACCATCAGTTTAAATGAGCAATTAAGCCTTTTCCCATTCTGCCCAATAGAGTAAGATGTGCGTTTGGGGGAATGGGGATAGGAAAGAGGCTGTTGGAGGACCTCAGAGCCGCAGAGGAGGGAGGCACGCAGACCTAGGGCCATTTTGAGGGCTGGAGTAGCCTGGTAGGTTATCTGCATGATTGCAATGTCATCTCTCACCCATTCTAATTTCCACACTATTAAATCTGCCTTTCCTAAGATATCCTTAAAGGGGAAATAAATTACTGGAGTCCTATACCTATGGCCTTCTGTGTTATTACCACTAATGTAACTTCTCAGGGGCAGCCATGCACTGTTCATATTTCATAGTCATTTGCACCCCCAAAGCTATATTGAGCTATCAAGTATTCATAGACACCATCCAGGCCTCCCATTTTTCTTTGCTGGTTGTACCCAAAGGTTTGAGGGCAGAATTAAGCATCGGCAGGTCTGTCCTTTTCCATCCCTTTTCTAATTGGATTATTTCATCAAAGGCAGGCATCAGGCTTGACTCATAAAAGAATTCTCCTGATATTCTATGGAAACAGCCCATTATAAACCTGGAAAGATGTCTTTGACTCACTTTATTTGCTAGAAAATGGTGCTGGTGACAGTTGGTTCTACTTATCGTTCTGGAGTGGCCAGATGTTTCTCCCCCGCTGCCTTCTCCCTACTCCTGGGCCTTCACCACTCTGTTTCTATAACCAGAAAACTCCTTGTCAAAAAGCCTCCTTCCCTTCATAAAGTTCTGCCTCCTCTTGATAAGGAAACAATGCTCAAGGCCTTGGTTCTCCCCTAAGGCCTGTACAGATCTTTAAGCTTCTCATTGTCTCTGCTGTCACTATCTCCTGCTGGGGCTATTGTATAATGTCCTGTTGGTCCTCCTGCTGCAGGCTTGGCACTCCTTTCTAGTCCACTTGCCACACAGATACCAAGTTGTACTTTTGCTCTTTATAACTGGTCTACTTAAAATTGTACCTCTGTGTGTATCTGTCAGCTTTGGCATAGCCATCTTAGATTCAAAGCTTTTACATTAAAAATCATAGATTTATTACTGAAGACCCCAGTGTGACTTTCCCAGGTGTCATCCCCTTTCTTTCTCCTCAGAGACAAATATCTGAATTTGGTATTTGTCGTGCTGGTGTGTTTGTGTTTACTAAGTGTATGTTTATGTATTAGCAACTTCAGATGTTGCCATTCTACAAGAGTCCTCGTGAAAACCATTTCTAGTTGTGTTTTGCTCATCAGTTTCTGAGATTTATCTGTGTTGCTTCATGTATTTCCAGCACATTCACTTCAGCTGCCTCACTGTTGTCTGTTGTGTATACACAACTTATCTGTCCACCTCTATTGATGGATATTGAGTCATATTTTAAAAATATAAATCAGATCGTATTTCTGCCTTGCTGACAGCCCTCTCATGGCCTGTTTAGAAGGCAGAGCAGTCTTGTTTTTCTGTTCTCTTTCTGATGACTGCACAGCTCTACCTGGGCAAATGTCTGAGAGGGAGGCAGCCTTGGGAGTGAAAGGAACGAAAGGAGCCCTTTTATTTTTTGAGGTAGGATCTCACTTTATGGTCCAGGCTGTTCCTGAATTCACTATGTAATCAGGCTGGCCTAGAGCTCTGCCTCCCGAGTGTTGGGATAGCAGGTATTTGTCACCGTGACTGGCTTACCTGGTGCTAGAGAACGTCTCACTTCTTCCTTGATCCCTGCATGCAGATCTCTTCGGCTTGTCCTGTGCAGGCTTGCTTATGAAGGCTTTGCAACAGGTGGACTGCATGATGAGTTCGCCTTGGGATTCTCAGGAAGCTCATATGGAGTTGCATCATTTGCCAGTGGCAGGATCAAACACCGGCCCTTCTCGGGAGCCTCTTTGACATGTTTTTCCGACTATTCTGTGTTTAATATGGATTGTGAAAAAAGAGGATGCAAGGAAACTGTATATTTCCTCAAGGCTTTACAAGATACGAGTTAACTTTTTTTGTCATAGAACCTATTTGTGAAGATACTTTTATGTTTCTCATTTATAGAAGAGGAAACACTTAGAGAGGTTAAGTAATTTGCTCAAGATCACCTGTTCAGGAAAACTTGGAGCCTGCCTTTTCCTGTATTTTGTGTATCCTGGCTCTTTGCAGCTTCCGCCTGGGAAAATAAGGCCCAGAGAGAGAAAGACAAGATAATCTCTCCACCTTGGCGTTGTATGCGCCAGTGCTAAGGGAAGAGGTAGAAAGGGAGCTCATCCACAGACCTCTCCTACTTGTCCTGGGAAGACTTCTTGTCTAACATGTGAAAAGATAAACCTATTAGGATTCTCCAGAGAAACAAAGTCACGCGTGTGCGTGTGTGTGTGTGTGCGTGCGTGTGTGTGTTAGACTGGCTCATCTAATTGCAGAGGCCAAAAAGTCTAACAGTAGCAATCTGCAAGTTGCCAATCCAGGCAAGTCAGTAGCATGGTCTATTTCAGGAAGCCCAAAGCCTAAAAACTGGGGATTCTAGAATCCCAGGAGCCTGTAAGGATGGCGACGCAAGTGGCTCTTTACTTAATGAAACGACCCACACCTTAAATACCATATTCGTAAAGTCTTGGACATGATAGTCCTGCTTGCGCAGAGTCAAAGCTGAGGAGCGTATACTCTGTGTGCAAGAATAGTGCAGGAGAAAGTCTGCTGTGCCGTTCCTCCAGCTTGCAAATCCTCTCATTCCAAAAGGAAAAGCCAGAGAGTTTCCTCGTTGACTTTTCTGTTCTGTGTGCGTGTGTGGGTGGGACTTCTGCCACGCTGAGGGCAAGTCTTCCTCACTCACTTTTCTGATCCACAATCCAGACTGCTCTGCAGACAACCACACAGACCTAGCCAGAAGTGTGCTTTTCAGGTTTTCTAGCATCTCTACACGTAGTCAGTACGCAGAATTAGCCATCAGAAGTTTGCCTCTTCTCAACCTCCATAGGTCACTCTTAGTCTCCACATGAAAAGAATAACAAAGTTATATTTGCACTTACCGTGAGGCAAATATCCTGTGCGTGCGCGCACACACACACACACACAATACTAATTCCATTCTCAGGAGAGGATAAAGTTTTTGAGTGATGCTCATTTGATATCCTATATCTCAATTATTATAGGTATTTAACAATATGTAAGTATAACAAAGTCAATAAGTTATATGTTACGTAATTAAGAATTGTAAAAAGAATGAAAAAGGACGTTTACTTGATATGTGTATATGTTATAGATAAAGATACACATGTATTTGTGTATACACATACATTTAAACAAAACTAGGAGAAAATACTCATGACAGTTACAGTCTTTGTTTCAGTAATTGAGCTGGTATTTATAGCTACTTTCTTCTCCTACACATCATATATTTTCTTTCCCTTCAGTAAATACCTCAGTAGATTGTGGCTCTTAGGGAGATGACCCATACCTTAAATGCCGTATTCGTAAAGAGTCTTGGACATGATAGTTCTGCTTGTGCTTGGTTTATTATAGTTTTCCATGGACTTAAATCACAGGATAGATAATTATAAGATAAGTCCTAAGACACCTCCTTTATCCTAGACTTACCCCTCCTTACCTCCGTAGTAGTAATAGTAGTCCAATTTCCCTTTGGTCATATAGATCAGTTACCTCAGTCAATACCACAACTCTCTTCTTGGCCGGTTGACTCAGATGACTCAAGAGCACAGAGTGCCAGATGGGAAATCTTGACTTCCAGCGTCGTAGAGTCATTGGTGCACCCCTTAGTGGAAGCCTTGTTCTCTCTGGCATTAAGACACTCGGGCTAATTGAGCTCAGTGTTTCGGGAACCAGAATTGAAAGTTGGCCAGTGGGTGACCAGGGTACTGGTGAGTGGTGCCAGCAAATTTCCACCCTTTAATTTCTGGACCCATGAGTCCTGGCTGTGGGAGAAACTATGATGTGTTAAGGACTAATTAACCCCCCGTATAGCTTTCTAGAGAATGTGAAGTATTTTCGTGTGGTTAGTGTTGTAACTGCGTCTTCCTGTCTCACCATTGTGTCAGGCTGGCTGCTTCAGGATAGTAGGGTACAGCAAATTCCGCAAGCATGGCTCATTTTGCCATTCTGGATACCATGATGGTACATAAGGCATTCTGTAATTCCACCAATAGTAGCTTTGGTAGAAGTTTTACCTGCAGGGAAAGTAAATACATACCAAAGTAAGTACCTGTTCTATTAGAGACAAAATGTTATCTGTTCCATGATGAAGGTGGGCTAATGTAATTGCCCTGCCATGTCTGGCAAATGAGATTTTAGTAAGTCATAGTAATTGTTGCATCCTCCCTGTCCCTGTGACTTCTATCCTTTGCCATTGTCATGTGGAGTTGGTAGAATGCTACCAGTGTTATCTAGGCTGGTTTTGTCCAGGGCTATGAGAATATGTCCTTGAAGTAAAATTTATTCTCTTCAAGATTCTGCTGCTGAAGGCAGGTGCACAGCAAAATGAACAGCTCTGTCCTTCATGATTCTGTTCTACCACTGAACAGTCCTGTCCCGAGAAGCGTGGGCAATGGTCCTGCCCTACCATCAGGCCGGTGTGATCTTCAGTTTTACCAGCTCACAAGCTCCTTCAAGAAGGTTGGTTAGAAAACAAAGTGAGAAAGGAAAATGTCTAGTGGAACTGAGCCCTGTCTTGCTGAAAGTGAAGTGATTCAAGCCTGGCCAGCTGCCCTTTCGAAAATCTTGATTGAGAAAGACTTTGTGCTTATAGGAACAGGGATGTTATGGATTCTCAATAACTACCTCGGTGCTGTGGCGCAGATAAATTTGATCTGAGAAGGAATTTGCTTCCGCATGGTGCCAGCCTCTTTTTGCCCCTTTAGAAGACTTCGTTTCTCCTGACTTATCAGGAGGGAGCACTGTATTTTGTTACTGCTTGTCTTGTGGCAATACCACATTCATTTTGTTTTCAATTACTGGGATATACTTTGAAAGGCCTTATCTAGCAGACACACAGCTTGCATCTCCCCTGAGCAGGATCGCTCTTTGGTCCTGCAGGCGGTTCCTCGGGTGCTGGCCTGGCTCACGTCTATTTGCTGCCCTTCAGTGAGACGGCCTCATCTGGGCACCACTGGCACCACAGCAGTTCATCTCCTAATCGCACACCAATCTCCACCGTGTTCAGCTCATTTCTTTGGAAGATTTTATTTATTTATTTTCTTAAGATTTAGGAGCCTCAGAAAACCCTGGATGGAAAAGCAATTGCTACAAAGCTGTCAGGTATTAAATCCATAGGACTCTAGCTAATTGGTCTGTTTCTGTTTACTGAGTTTAAAGAAAAAGACATCTAACAAATTAAAATAATTGCTGAGACTCCTTCAGGGCCGGTGCTTCCCACCCTCTCCTCTGTCTGCCCTTCACCCCGCCTTCTTCTGTTTATCGTTTATTCACTTACTCTGTGCTGTCTGTTGTTCCAGGTGCTGAGACGCGGTGGCCAACAATTAACGATAAAAGCAGTTACTCTCAGAGAAGGAAATAAGCAGGGTTCTGGGACAGAGAATGAAATGGGTGGGTTAGGTGGGGCATGAGGACCAGCAAGGTAGAGATGGAAGCACGTAAGATGAGGCCGGAAGAGAAGAGAATCTAAGTAGAAGATACCTGGGGACGTGAGTCAGAGGAGACATTAACCCAAAAGCCGCCCCGGAGGAAAGATCTTGGAACCGCTAGGAATTAAAGGAGACATTGAGGGTGGAAATTAGTACAGGAGCAGGTGGTGCAGGAGGTTGGAGAGAGAAGCCAGGGTCTTGGGCTCTTGGTTCTGATTCTCATGGAGAAATGGATTGTTTGAGGTTAATGCCGTGACCCGTCTCCCTTGAGCTGGAGTTTGGTGTGAGGAGGGAAAAAGGCCTCGTGTTTGATTACGTCTTGTGGAACGGGTGTTGTCTTTATTTGAAACCATGCAGTTGTCTGTTCAGAATCTCTCTGCCTTACCTAGCAGCTTGGGGTGGAGCTCTTAAAACTTCTCCAGCAAAAAGGAGTGTCACTCAGGCTTGGTGACAGGTGTCAGCAACTGATGGAGCAAAAGAAGGAGCAGCATATCTGGGTCAGGGATAATCTGTGTGCATCCAGGGTAGAAAGGGGCACCCCCTTTCCGGCACTGGGGTTGCTGCTGTTCCCGGCTTGCATCCACCCTTGCTGCTTCTCGCTCTGACTGGTTATGCAAATCGTATCTACTCGTGAGCTGACTTGGCTCGTCTTCCAAATACACATGCTTGCTGTGGAGAGAGCCAAAGCCCAGAGCTCAGTGGAGATTGTCTACTTTATATAATAATTGAAGAAAGCAAAACCATGTTTTGTAACTGGCAGAGTTTGTTCTTATCCTGGGAAATCCTGCTGCTGATGGTCACTGCCAGCTCATGACAGCGTTACTGCTGATGATCACGATTGCACATAATTTTTTGATGATATCAGGTGGTAGTCACTGTCTAAATGTGTTAGATGGATCATTGCCTATGGAATAAGTAATACTCATAGTTCCATGTTGTACGTGATGGCAGCTGCAGCATAAAAGTGGTTGCGTAACTTGGGCCACGAGATCCACCTGGGGAGGAGTGGAGTTGGGGCGTTAGGCAGCCTAATGTATAGGCTTGTGCCTTCCTGCTTGTTTTCAAGGAGTGCTCCAGGGCCTAAGGAGCTTGCTCACCCCTGCATAGCCATCAGAGGGACTCAGCTTTGGGGTCTTTGATTTCAAGTTGCTCTCTCTTAGCCTTCCTTCAGCTCCCTTCAAACTCGTCAGTAATTTTCAGGTCTCTGATGATCCCCAGCATTGGCATTTGGTCCCTGACTTTAAAGAAATGTCGAATTGACTTTAAAAGTCTCATCCACGGCACTAAAAGTGCAGAACACCAAGATTCTGACTTGTTGCAGTGAGGCCTAGGCACCTGTATTTTGTTAAGTCAAGACTGAGCATCACTGACCCAGATACTGAAATTGTGGATGATAATTTGCAGGACACATGTCTTCCCTGCCCCTTGTATGGACTTTGTTCAGACTTTCATCTTCACAGAATTGGCCTGTCCTCATCCTTTGGCTCCACGTAGGTGCCGTCACACTATGTGACAAGCTCAATACCTACACATTCCTTTCCAAGCGCTCAATGAAGACAGATACTTTTTAATTGTTTTATTTATAGTTTTTACCCCATAATATACCATAAAATTTCGTGGAATCAGTAGATGTTTGAAGTGATGTACTTCCATGTAGCATAATATGTGTTTACACATGGAGCTACCTGTTCTTTTGTGGTCATGATTATTGGGAGTCTTAATGAGATGCTTCTGCTTGAATTATAACAATCCATTGAGAACACAACACAGGTACCTTGTACCTAATATGTAAGTAGGGGTTGATTCACAATGATGAGAGAAACACTCATACTCTTCATCAAGTCTTGTGACTATTGATGACATGAGCCTGAGGGGAGTTTGGCTAGAGATGAGGGTAGATTGAGAAAAGAGAATGAATGTCTCAAGTTCAAGAGCTCAGGCTGGAGGTACCATGATGACCTATGCCCAGACCTGAACCTCTGGACACGGACCCCATGTTAGGCCAGCATGTCCACAGTCGTCAGAGCGATGGGTCTGTGCATCTTTGTCCTCCAGGGATTCAGGGTGTAGTGGAAATGTGAAGCCAAAACAGAAGTGTTGACCCAGAGGCTAAGTTGGAGAAAGCAGATCATGCAGATAAGAGCTGTGAAATCCACACTGGAGCATAGAATGGACCTCAGCCTATATCTGTGTGACTTTCAGCACGAGACGCTGCCTGGTCTCCTTTGTCATAAAGTCACAACTGCGATGGTACTTGGCATATACAGAGAGTCAACTCTGGACAGTATTAGCTAAATAACAGAAAGCTGAAACACTGTCCAGAAAAACTTCCTGGAAAAGGAGACAGCTTTGGTTTTGAAAGCCAAGCCGGGAGCTGAGGGACATTTCACATGAAGAGGAATGCAGGAACAGATGGTCAGGGTATGTGTGGCGTGGGGGGAAGCACCGGGCAGTTCATTCACTATGGGGCATTAAGAGTTAAGTGTTAGGAAGCCGTGAGTGGTGAAGACTAGACAGGTTTGCATTTTATCGTTATCTCAGAATTAATGATACCCACGGAAGGATGTTAGGTGAAGAGGTAGCACCATTGAGCCTATGGAGACTCTTCTTTCTTCAGCTGTGCATGGACCAAGCTGGGGTCTATTCTCCATGAGCCCAGTGCTGAAGAATTACTTGGAGATTCTTGGCTTCAATTTCCCCTTAGCCACGATTGGAGGTTCATCAGATGAGTACCTTGGAGCCTGTACCACTGGGGGCATGTCAGCTTCATGGCCAGGTCCTGTCTGTCATGCCCTGCAGTCTCCTGGGGGATGAAGGGGAATCATCAAGCAAATCCTAATCAGATTTCTCAGACAGGCATCTGCCCAGCCTGATTTAGATTATCATACATTATCCTCAGCTCAGGGAACTTGTGATGGTGGCAAGATTAGCTCATGCTTTGCATTTGCTCTGGGAGTTTACACAGCAGCAAGCCAGTTTGTCAGCTAATGCCCCGAAGTTTCCAGCCCCCGTGGGGACCATGTTGCCAACTCTGTTTAATGTTTTATTCAAATGCAAAAAAAGGGAGCGCAAAACTGATGGCAGAAGCGCGAGGCTTCCGGGATGAGGAAATAAGGAACTGGGGCGATTCGTGGTCTTTCCCTATTTTTTTTCCTCCCTGAATCTTGCCCACAATTATGAATTCTGAGTTAGGAATTTGAGATAGATCTTTTTGTAAGCAGAACAATCATCTCCTGTACATTGATGGTTCGACTCAATCCAAGTCCCATTGCAGATAGGGTGGCCAGCCCTAAAGCAGATGCTCGGAGACAGACAGGGGATCTCATAAATAAAGTCTAAGCTCTCTAGGACGGTGCTTGTGGTTGGCCCTTCAACTTTGGTACTAAGCTGCCTTATGTGTTCCCACACACATCCAGACTTGGAACACTTTACACCGTGACCTCAACTTCTCCTTCCCATATTTGCTTATGGCTGCGGCTTCTACCCAGAATGCCTCAGTGCCACCAAGTACAAGTCCTGTGTGTTTCTTAGTGATGTGTATCTGGCATACTCCTGCATCCTTTTTAAGCATTTACGTTTCTGCTAGTTGGCATTCATTTTTTCACCATGTTTTTGAACCTTTAGCATTGTTTTTGAGGTGTCATGCCAAGCAGAAAGATCCTTGAACTTATGATTTAGAGGTGACTCCCCTTCATCGTCTCTCCCCGATGGCCAGCTCTATGTCTCACACAGGCTGGCAGCTCATGGAAGTACATGATATTGGCTACAGTTCCAAGCGAAACCTACAGAACGACTTGCTTGCTCTCATACCCTTTCGGTTTCTCATGGGGACAACAGGAAATGAACAGTTCATTCATGGTCTCTTGTATTTTCACATCATCCTTGTACCTGAACCCTGGAGGTTTCTATTTTGAGCCTGTGTTCGTCAGAGTGTGGGAAGGAGGAAAGCTCAGGAGAGGAAATGAGGCTTCTTTATAGCTCTGACCTGAATATTCTAGAACTAATGGCTTACCTAGTTTCCTTTCAGCCAAATGGGGGTGGAGGGTGTGGTTCTTAGTCATGGCTGGAAGCATTTATAGAGTGGTAAGTGGAATTGTGTCAGGGAATCTCCTTGGCTGTCATGAGAAGCCTTGGAGATCTTGGTAGTATGGACTTGCAGAATATGCTTCCCTGGTTTTAGGCTTGGGAAGCTGGAGATTTGTTTGTGTTTGGTTCTCTCCTAAAAAATCTCCAAATAATAATGTATAGCTCTGAGCCATGAAAGTATAGGAATAGATAATTCAGGTAATATCCTTATTCTTTAGAGTCATGCATGTCTTTTCCCTCACTGATCCCACCCAGTTGTCATCCTGTTATTTAAACTGACCGAGGGCAGACTTTAAAACATTGCAACTACAAAATGGAATGTTAATAATACCATCGTACGCTTGCAACTTTCTTTTTACTGTACAAGCTTGGCAAGTGCCCTGTGGGCTCTACCAGCCCTGTGGTATGGGAAGGCTCAGAGGTGAGAAAGAGGGGAGAGGCTAGACCCAGGCTTCTGTAACATTCAGCGAGATACCTGCTCAGCCTCTTGGCTGTAGAATCTTGGGGAAGTGGGTTAACCTTTCTGAGCCTCAGTTTCTTCGCTCTCAAATTAAGATAATAATAGTTATTTTGAGGTGTTAGCCCACAGGAGATAATTCTGTGATACTCTATTGCCTCACATCTATCTATTGTTGACGCTGGAAATGTGAGTGACAGGTAGCTGAGCACGTGGTCCAAAGGAAGAGGTGGTCTCGCCTGTGTCACCCTCACAAAATAATCTGTGAAGTAGGTGGAGCCAGTCCTACCAATCCTCCCTTCGTAGCCACATAACACGCCAAGTCTCGTAGCTAGAACGTCAGTGACTTGAGGCTCAGAAAATGTCTTTCGCCTCATACTCTCGCTATCCAGACTTGAGAATAAACTTCAGCCAGTCTCTGCTTGGGATAAAGAAAGGAAAGCAATCTGCCATGATGTAATGCAAGGTTTAGGCTGCTACTAGAAGGAATTTTGGGCTACATGGGGTTAGAGAAGCAGGTGGCATGAGAGGATCATGGATCCAGGGCTGCTAGATGCTAGATGCAGTAAAAAGAAACTGGATGACCTCTGCAGCTCTGCAAACCCTGCATGTCTGCAACTCACGGTATGTGACAACTGAAATATGTAAGTTAACTAACTGGTGGCATTATGTCCTATTAAGGGAAAGCAAACGTCTGTGCCTTTTTTGCAACAAAATCAGAGCTTAGATCAGATGCTTTTGGAGAGATTCAGAGCCAGCACCTTTATTTTTAGAACAGGCAAGGAAAAGGGGACAGATATTTTGCTTTTTCAGTGAATATGACTGAAAACTGGTCCCTTTACTTTGTAACCCACTACAGAGGAAGTTCTTACCAGAATCAGGAAGCATTCTGCCTTTATGTGTAGTCCTATTTTTATAATAAAAATCTAATTTTAATATTAGAGGAAAAATAATGCTGGAGTTTAAATAGCCTGCAAAACCTTAGAAACACTCCCTGGCCTGTTGTTTATTAATCACATTGGGAGCCGAAGTCCTTGTCCACACTTCTGTGCCATTGTGTTTTGAGGACCTACACTCCTGAACCAATTTCCTTGCCAGTCTCTAGGGATGGAGAGGGACATTTAGCCTTTTTCTGAGGTTACACCAAATTCCCACTCTTTACTAGGTCAAGGGGATATAGCTGAAGAAATCACTATGCTCTTGAAAATTCTCTCTTCTGGGAGAGAAAAGCCAGAAAGTATGGCTGGTAAGTCAGGCCAGAGGTGGGTCGGTGGTAGGCTGCATCTAAACAAAGTGAATTCCTTGTGCATGTCCTTTTTCTTTTGAGGATGGAGGACTGGATGAGGTCGGTCCTCCGTTGTCATCTTTCAGAGAAGAACGGGAGAGCTGGTTGGGCTGGTGCTAACTCTCCCTCCTCCTTCACACTGAGGACTCTTTAGATTAAAGAAGCTTGAGCTTTGGAGTTTGATTCTTGACTTTACGTTATGGAAAACGCCAGGTCACCAGGCCTCTGAGCCTCATTTTCCTTCTGTGTAAGACGTGGCTATTGAAGCTTTCTCCTGAGACGCCGTTAGGATCAAGCACCCCAAGCACGCCAGACGTCGCATGCACGAAGCTTCTGCTCTCTGTCTCTGACACAATGCCAACAGCTCTGCTCCTGTAACTGACTTGCAGCTGAGGAGAATTTCTTTCCCTTATTCTGTAAATGGGGTGTTTTCTTTGTGGCAGTTCCGCAGGATCCAGAGAGCAGTAGACAAATATATTTCCCCCGTTCCAAGAAGAATCACATCGTATGAGGTCAGTCACTAGTAAATCACGAAATACATGGCCCAGCCAATGTCAGGGCAGGTCCCATGAGGGAGGCTCTGCATAGGGCTGAGCAGTGAGATAGGCTGGGCACAAAATGGGCTCCTGAGATTCACTTTCTGTCTGCTCACCTGCCAGTTTTTGGAGTGATGCCCTGAAGGCAGTCAGGGTCAAGGGTGTGATCTCAACCTGTGATCCTCGAAGTCCTTCTGCTTCCTTTGCCTTCGTAGCCTTTTTAACCTATACTGGCTCCACCTAGGACAGGAGGGCATGAGTACTTCCTGGCTTTCTTCTCTCAGTCCCATGTAGAAGGCTTTCTGAGGAGTTAGCCCTCATTCTGTGGCCTTTACCCACTGTCAGAGATCTCCTGTCCTTCCTGTTCTACCTTACCCTCTAGGAGCGCACACCAGTGACAGTTTGTAAAAAGGCTTTTAAAAGTGAATGCCTGGGGCTCTCTGTCCTAGCATCTGAGTCCATCAGCATTTCTGTGGGAGATTGCTTAACACTTTTACTTAAATGTGCACTAATGCTAAAGAGAGGTTTATACTTAGCTAGTTTACAGACTCTCCAATTGCCTTGCCCTCCAATCTAAGCCCTGGCATTTCTTTTTCCTTGCCCTCCTGGAACCCCTTTCCCAATTCTGGGTCCTGCTCATTCCTTGCCTGTTTTTCTCCTCTCTGCCCCTCACTCTTGGCTCTCTGCTCCCCTAGCTCTGCTTTTCTCTCGCCCTCACTTTCCCTCTGCCCACACTGGACCTGAGAGCTCCTTAACCCAGTTGTGGCCAAGGGCTCTATCCTAAGCAAAGAAACATCTTCCTTTGAAGATGTCTTTGATGAGATGCAGGTTGCCCCTGGCAGAACTGGACCACAGGATACTTATTTGCCCATTGGCTGAAGTTGCCCTGATTTCAAAGAAAGCTAATGTTGTCTTTAACTCTACATGATGGATTTTCACTGGACAAAATTTTGCAGGTGCAGAAACACTCCCAGTATTTCATTACTGAGAGGCAGATGCTTCTCAGGAAGACCATTTATTCATCTCCAGTCCAGCTAATTAATATTTTTCTCTAGACTCTAGAGACTTACTTCTTTCTCCCATCCTTTGGTGCTGCTGAAAAACTTCTTGCAGAAAAAGACATGATCTGAACTTGTAAGAAGGAAAGAAAGCAAAGTGTGTCGTAGTTCCTTCTGTTGGAGACATGGTCGTTGCACTCAGCTCATGCTGACCACCATCTGAGACATGCCATTTAAGAAAAAAGTGTTAGGGCGAAAAAGAACCTGAGGGTTTTGTTGGCATGGCATCAGCTACTGTCACATTTTTATGAACCATTCGCCGCTTACTAGCTGTGCGTACAGTCTGTAGGCATCATGTGGATTTTCCATCCATGCTGACCTTCAGCCTGCCCTGGCCCTACAGCTAATCTGTATTGATAAGAACATCATTGTGATTTATTACCTTTTCTAATGAAGGACTCATCTTTCCAAAGACCTAGTTGGTAGTGAATCATTTTTCATTATTAATGAAAAATTTACCTCTATGGTAAGGTAAACACTGCTTCCCCCCATGTCTGGTATGCCCTGCCTGCCAAGTCTTGCGAGAAGAGACAAGTGCACCCTGGTAAGGTAAATAATTACCTATGTGCGTGTGTATATGCATATACATGTGGGTACCCACAACGAATTGTGGTGAGAGAGGCTTTTGCAAGCATTGGAAACCTGTCAGGCTTCCAAGCCTTAAGCTCCCACTGGGGGCAGAGGTATTTGGCCATGAAGACATCCAGGATCTTCCCAGCATGTCTGGGATGTGCTAATTCTTGTTATTCTGATCACTAACAAGGAAGAAGCGAGTTTTCTTCCTCCAGTGATTGAGGGGATACAGAAGTACAGCACCTGGCTCTGAGTTTGATCAGAGTGACCTTGACGGCAGAGGCTGGAGGGCACTGAGGACATTTGGCCATTTGTGTGACTCAGGAATAGAATCCTCCTTACTGGAAGACAAATGGAACACTGTTGTAAGATTTGCTGGGGGCTTTTCATTTTAGGGGCCTATTAAAGCAAGACCATGGTTCTGTTAATGGTGGCTGCCTGAGATTAATTCCATCATTAGGAAGACTGGGTAAAGGCTTAAAGCTCTCAGCGTTCCTCGGTGTTAGATACCCAGCTGCAACAGCTTCATTTTGTAGCGTTTCCGAAGGTACACAGGTGTAAATGGGGAAACTAGGATTAGAACCTGAAGCTTTGACCTCTTACCTTCTGTGCTATACTGACTAACAGTAACTTTTAAGAGGACAGTTGAGCAGTTCTGCATAGTAGGTAGATCAAATCATAATACATATCAATTGCTTATTGTACCATTTCCTGGCACCATTTTGTGCTCTGCCAGTGATACCTGTGTGTTAATTGTAGACACGGAGCACTGACATTTATGAAGGAGTTGAATCATTTTCCAGTAATGTTATGACTTTGAGCCTCCTTGTTCTTCTGGTTGGGCAGTTTATTAGTGCTTTATTCCATTGGTTCCACATTTTCCTTACACACAATTTCTACATGTTTAATCCTCCCCATTTTTTGAAGCATTTCTAGCAGTACTGCCAGTGGTGTCCCTATCTTTTTTTAATTATTATTTTTTTAAATTTTGGAACAGGGTCTTACTCTGTAGCCCAAGCTCACTGTAGTAGCCCAGGCTGGCCTTGGGCTCAGGACTGTCCACCTGTACCACCTGTCTCAGCCTCCTTAGTGCTGAGATTACAGGCATTACACCACATGTCCAGCTTTATGTGGTGCTAGGGAATTGGATTCAGGCCTTGTGCTTGCAACACAAGCACTTTGACTGTTGTGCCATTCCTCTAGCCCCTCCCGTGTCCCTGTTCTATAACGCCTGCCTTTATACCTGGTGTTGGTAGTAATTCCCCTCCCCCTTTCCCTCTCATTTCTATAGTAATTTTTCCCTTTTCATCAGTGACACCTGGCATCTTTTTAAAAATCATTTTATAAGCTCTTGGAGGGAAAGACTAAATTGTGGATTTCTATAGAATGGTTGGGAATTAGCTTTTCAAAGATACATACTGGAGAGTGTACTGAGTGTGCATGAAATTGGTGGTGGACTTGTCTCCCAGTGAATATTATTCCTTCAGTGATGCCCTCTCCACTGGAGACTTGAGACATTTTGTTCTTTCCTTTCTTTCTACGGGCGTGTTTGGCAGCCCTCCTCTCTGGCTGTTTAAGTTGTTCATTAGAGGACATTCGGGCTGATGTAGGGCCAAGACATCTCTGATATCAAACCTGGGTGGTGTGTCTTTCCTGACCAGTGCCAGCCCATGGGGGCTTAGGCCTACCAGTGGACTAACTAGGAACAGAATATCCGAGGCACGTGTTCCCTTTTGGAATTGGGAAATGCTCCATGCATTCTGCACTGATCATTTTAGGTTTTGTCCCTCGTTTCTCTTTCATGCCCCTCATGCAGACATCTGAGTTAGGGATGAAAGGATGGATGAGGCTGGGCCCTACGGCAAAGTGCCCATGTGTCAGGACCACTGACTGCGCAGGACAGCTAGGACAAAGCTTAAAGGAGAGCAACAGATTTGATTGTGGAGCTGGAAATTAGGGCATGTATGAGAAATAATTAGGAATTGTAGCCTCAGGAAAAGAAGCCTGCAGGGACATCTAGCAATTGTCTTGAAGCTTATGAAAGCCAATTTACCACCAAGTTAGGTCAGCTTGTCCCTGCCCCATTGGAGAGGAGAAAATACATTTAAACTTGGAAAGGAAGAGGTTCCGCTGGGGGTGCGATTACTGCCTCCTGGCATGAGGTGGGTGAAAGTTTTGTCCTATTTCCCAGGAGGAAAGCTTAGATCGAAGCAGAAAGTTAGCCTAAGAACATCTTGAGTTTCTTTTCATTCTCAGGACAGGGTTATTTGGTAACTGCAGAAGGTAACCATGTGCCTGAAAGGAAACATTAAATGGCATGACTTGAGAATTAGGTTAGACATGGAAGCTTTTGAATCTCCTCAAGTAGTTCAGTTCTCAGCTCTGCCTTTTGCCACTGAGGCCTGTTACTTAACCTTTCTGTGCCTCCTTCCCCTCTATTTTAAAATCATAAAATGCTTGTGGCAGTGTGAGGATTAAATGATAATAGGAATATTCAAGATTTAGTGACTTTTAACACACATATGATACTAGATATATGGTAGCTAGATATTTCAGACAGTAAATGTTATTCAGTCTTTGCTTTGATGGCATCAGTACCCTGGTCAATGAAATTTGACAAATGCACAGGTATTTGTTCTCTGATCAGAGCCACGATAAAAGTTTCCGTATGATCTGGCCTTGTGCAATTCAAAAAATTTAAAAATGCTAAACTATAAAATAAAAATGCAAGAAAGGCAAAACTGTATTGTATTTGATTATTTTCATGATTGTAGTCTGCAGCTTGGTGGTGTTTAGCTTTTGTTTTGAAATGTCACAGTCTTAGAAAAATATTTTTGTTACCCTGAGCACACGCTCAGTCTGCTGGTGATGAGTTGGAGGAGCAATTGGAATACAGCTTCAGTCTCTCTTTTAACAAACAGTTTGTGAGCACTTGATCAGTCAGCATCTTGGTTGTAAGAAACAAAAGTCAGTGCCAGCAAACCTAAGAAAAAGGTGATTTATTAGGATGACAAGATCTCCCAGAACTGCTGGGGGGAGCATGCCGATGGGCAGAAACCGTGGCACTTGCTGAAGTTAATATATTGGAATTGTCAGGTCCAGGTGCTGCTGCATTGCTTGGGGTGAAATTTATCTTGGAGTTTTCTTTGAGTCACTAGTGGAAGAGTTGGAGGCTCTAGAAAGAGGCTCTGTGCCTGGCCACAGCTATGCCAGGACTCAGGAGAACAAGTATTTGATCCCTTCACTTAAATAAGGAAATGAGAAGGAAGTGTCAGTAAATGCTGAATTTGCACTAACTTTACAAAGAAGATATGTAAATAATTAGATATTGGGTGAGATATTTTGAAAGAGTGATACCTACTGTGCCCATTATATGCCAGGTCCTGGGCGTGACTTGTGTGTGATTGCCAGTCGTGTCCTTAGTCAGGATGTGTTCATTCACAGCTTCCACTGTTTACTTGTCCAGATATTTTCATCTTGTCTGCAGAGACTCTTAAAATCCCATAGGGCAGAGATCTGGTTTATGAGCTTTGTATTACAACAGTGTGGCACTCAGTGAGAGTCTGGTGATCAGTTATATCGCCATTTATTGGGTTCCGAAGTCAGTTCACTTCTCAACACAAATAGATGGGGATTGACTGTCTCTTGGGAATGGAGTGTGTATTCGACACCAGCAGTATGTAGTTAAAACTGAACAGCTCCCTGTGGCCTCAAAAACCTCAGCAAATACATCTCTGTGATGGCCAGCTGACTTTCAGTGGCATGAGTACCACATGCCTAGGGTCTCCAGCGGGAAGGCTGGGAAATAAAATAAACTCAGCCCCTCAATTGCTTTATTAAATAATGCACAGATGACAGTGCATGAAATATTGATGCAGAGAGAACTCGCCCTCCTGCAGGGGAGAGGGGCCTCTGTGTAATTGGTTTTTCTACATGGCAACAGAGATAGCTTAGAAATATTGTTATTATTTCCCTCACCAAATCAAGCCCTGTCTACGGATGGACCCGAGTGATTCTTGCTTTCAAATCCTTATTAGCCTACAATCATGGGGACATCAGGATGAATGGAAGAGCACTGTGAGGTATTGACGTTTTCACACTAATTAGCTTGCTAGTTCAGACACTTCTGTAAGTTGAGTTTCAGGGCCGTTCTGATCATCTTTTTAAAAATTGTATAGTATTATTATTATTATTATTATTTTATTTGTTGAAAAGATTTAGAAATGTTGTGAGTTGCATGTTGAAGGCCAGTGCCGTGTTATTTAGTGTTATAGTGTTTAGGTTAATGTTTAAATGAAATAATTATTGAATTCTTTGAGAAAGCTGTTTTATGCAACCTACAGTTGAAAGGCCAGGTGCTCAGACCATTATCTGGCCCCAGAAGCTAATTATTCATGAGATTTAACATGTAAGACATATACAAGAATAGCAGCTGCTTTGGTGCTCTTAATAGAATTTTAAGTCGCAGTAACCTTTATAATTGGAGGCACACAGATAAAAATATGTTTGTTAGAGAGGCATGAGGAGAGTCATGTTGCCCTCTCAAATATAAATGGTGATTCAAACTTTGGCATGAGCATTTCTTTGTAGGAGTTGTAGGCGCTGAGTCCAGTGCATCATGGGATACTAATTGAACGCCCCCTGTGTGCCAGCATGGGCTTTTCCTCTCTTGTCTTCATTGTTTTACTTTTTGTCATTTGTGATTTTTTTCCCTAACAACTACTTTTGTCCAACAATAAACTGAGTCATTTTGAATACATACACACAAATAATTCTGAGTTGCTGACACCTGCTGAGTGGGTTTTCCTTGGTTCAGCACGCCTAGGAAACCGATGGTAGGCCTGTGACCAACTCATTTCAAAGACATCATATTGATAACATGAATCACATTTTATGTGGTGGTTTCTAGAAAGTCACTTCTCAGTTCAGCAAGTGTTGATTGATGGCCTGCTTTGCGGCGGTGCAGAGGCTGTCGGGGTGCACAGAGACACTCACGAGCAGGGAGGAAGATAAACGAATATGGAGCAGAGGTGACTGTGTGACTTCCCTTGCTTATGGAATTGAGTGCAGACTTTGGGAGTCCCTCCAAACCCAAGCAGGATCTCAGGTGAACCTGTTCTTGTTGGGCACAGCTGGATGATGAACAGGTGCTCTGAAGTGCGTGAGGGTACTTGCCCTTTGCAAAGTTCTCCTACAGGCTTTCTCTCTTGGCTTCACACATGATGGTTCCCTTGGAGATTCCTACAACATGTGCGTTTATGTATGCATTGTCGTGGTAGTCTCTCTCACCGTTCTCTGTGGTCACGGTGACTCAGGCCACAGAGAATAATCAATGCTTTATAGTCATCCACGGAAGACTCCGGATCACAGCTTATAACTGTGTGCTTAGATCAGTTGCTTAACTTCTCTAAACTTTAGTTTCCTGATCTTTGAAATGGTCAGAATAGTAGCGTTTGTTTTTAGCTAGCCTGGGCTGCTGTATCACAACAGTGTAGTCCTGGTTGCATAAAAACAGACATTTATTTTCTGTGTTTGAAGGCTGGAAGTCGAGATGAGGAGTCCGGTGTCACCTTCCGCTGGTGAGGGCCGTCTTCCTGTCTTCCATGGCGACCTTAATCTGTTCATGTGCAGCCTCTCTCATCTTTCTCAGTACAGATGGGAGGGAGAGAGGAAGGAGAGACAGACTGAGAGAGGGAACATGTTTACTGATGTCTCCTCTTATAAGGATGCTAATACGGTCATGGAGCCCCCATCTTATTAACTAGTCTAACCCCAGTTATCTTCCAAAAGGCCTCATCTACAAATACCCACACACCGGGGCTGGCGAGCTTCCACATAGGCAGCTTAAGTAGCTAGCAGTCACGATTCATTCCATATTAGCGTGTACTTCAGTTACCGATGTAAGAACTATCTGTGGACATCTTCATTCACTGTCCGTTAGCTTCTACAGTTTCCTGGCACATCTCCTCCTACAATTATTAGCTGATCGAGACCAGGGCTATATTTTATTTGTGGCTGCTTCTCTTAAGTGATTGCTATAATAGGAATGCCGGTGAAAGAGGCTGAATAACAGAGAACTTGGGTTTAGAACAAGAGATGTGCACGCTGCCCTGCCTGCGTCCTAGGGTTGTGTGCTCCAGAGCAGTGGCCAAGCGTCTCTCAGCCTCTGTTTTCCTCTTGAGTGAAACTTTTCCTTCCCAGACTGCTGATGAAATAGCCAGTTATGAAAACACACCTACATTTTCTAATATTTAGTGAGCGTTCTCTAAATACTGGCTGAATGAGGTACCCGTACACATCTCTGTGAAACATTTCTTCATCAGGCAGAGCTGGTAAACTTGTGGTCTTCCCTTCCAGGTTGCCCTGTTTCTGCTGCCTGTCATTTGGGCTCTCTGGTTCTGGTCAGTGTGGCTTAGGCAGGCAGCCATTTGATAAGATTTTTGAAGAGAATTCTAAAAAAATAAACTTACTCTGGCAGAGAAGTAATGACTTAGATCAAATATTCACATAGAAAAATGGGTTGTTTTGAATGTTCTTGGTCCCATTAACAAAATTTAATCTAGTGGTGAAAATTTATGGGGCAGCAAGCAATCTGTCTTGCCTGATGGTGTTCAAAAACGCAAATGAGTACTTCATATAACCTCCCTGCTTCTCAGAGTTTAACAGCCCACAAGCATTTACATTTCAAACAAGGTGGTCCTCACTCAAGTGCCTTTTTATGTTCTGTAGGAGATACGTGAGTTTGAAATACATGGACTGCTAACGACTAAAATGTTCTGAGGAGCTACTTAAACAGAAAATATGTATTAATAAAGATAGTTGTTTGGTTTAAGATCTTGCAGACAAACTGCCAGCATTCTGATTGGGCCATGGTAGAGGGATACAGAAGTATCTTATTGCCTTACAATGACTCCCATGCTGACAAGTTGACCTTACCCCTGAAAGATTAATGTCCCGATACCATTCAGCCTGGTCTTAAAGAGCACGGGGCTTGGAGGTGGGAGAGCTGGAGAAGAGTGTCCTTAGCTCTGTAACCCTGGTCTAGCTACTTTCTGCCATTAAACCCAAGTTTCTGCTTCCGTAAGTTGAGGTGATGGTATATACAGTACAGGGTTATTAAGATTTAATGAAGGGATGTATGTCGGACACATGATATCCTGTGCACTTATGTCTGTGCCAGGAAATGTGGCTGTTGTTGTTACTACTGTGCATTACTCAGTAATGCAACAGCTAGCGACCTGTGAAATTGTTAAAGCCTGAAGTAAATTGTTGCATCATCCCAAGACACCCTTTGTAAAGATACTTAAGGAATTCCTTCTTCCTACATCTTTGAGCCCCAGAGGAGATTTTAGGGTACCAGACTTACCTTAGACTTATGTTGATCTTTATCTTTCCTGTATTTACTTGGCGCTCATGTCCACACAGCTACTCTTGCATTGTTGGTAAAGGACACGTCTCATTCACCGCTCTGTTTCTGGTACCTAAACTACTACTGGTTACATAGTAAGTGCTGCATCTATACCTGCCGTTGGCTTCTAATTTTCACATCATGCATCTGGCTCCCTATTCTTCTTACCTCCCATTTCTCTAAATGAATTTGAAGTCAGTGGTAGCTTTGAAACTATATTTCCTTCTTTCTTTTCGTTGGAATCAGCATGGTAGAGTGGACAGATGGGGCGCTGGGCTGAGGATGTGAGAGCAAGTGCTAGTTTCAGCACAACCGCTCAGCTCCTGAAGAGCTGCAGGTAAGGACGTCTCCCCTTTCTGCACCTCAGTTCTCAACAGTACCATGAGGAAAAAAGTTTCCTTTTTTTTTTAACTCCTGAAAGACTTCCCTTGCTAATGAGGAATGTGTGCGCTCTGGAGGTTGTTGAGGGACAGACACTAGTTTGTTCCTCCTCATTTTCTTTCATGTCTCTAGACTCAACCAGGTTTTCTTAGTTCCTTCCCATTCCCTTACAGAAATGCCTCCAGCCCTAAAGGTTTGAAGCAGCAGTGCCTCCCTAAGTACACAGATATTCTGTGTGTCTACATTAGTGTTCCTTAACTCTCTCCGCACTCTGGACGTGTTGCAGCTCACGACCCCTGTGTTGCAGGGAGCTGTCCTCCATTTTATAACACATTTAGGCCCTCGCTGGTCTCAGTCCACCAAATACCAGGATCATCGTCCCCTCCGTCACACTGCAGTTGCAACCAGCAGAAATGTCTTCAGATGCTGTCAAACATCTCCTAAGGGCAGACGTGGGAACGTCCCTGAGGTGCACACCTATTCTCTCACAGGTTTTGTTCAAATGGTATATAAAAGGAGGTAAGATTTTCTCAGGAGAACAGAGCAAATGGAAATAGTGTATCGATCAGAGGCTTCTTTTTCCCCTAGGGGTGGGAGAAAATAAAAAAAAATGAATAGAAAACAACTTTCTTACCAGCTCAAAAGTAAAAATGTGAAACTAGTTCACATGTTTTGCTGGGGACCTGCATTCACACGGAGATAATCCCATGTCTAATATATCACCACAGAGGAGAACAGGGAATGAGAACTCTTAGATCTTGCCCAGAATATGACAGCTATTGGATCTCATTCTTACATCATGGAAATTGGGCAGCTATGGTCCTGAATACTTGATGAAAAGGATCCGTTTTAAAGATCTTCCATCTTGTTCACATCTTAGATATAGGCAAATCCTGGAGGTGTTTTTAATACAAAAACATTTTGGAGACAGCAACATTTTCAGAGGTGCTAGGATATTATAAGCAAAGCATCTATTATAAACTTGTTGATAATATTTTTTGTCAACAAAAATATGCTGGCTTCTGAGAGACAAGGAAAGAGTATTTACAAAATAAGAGCTCACAATTCAGTAAATGATACAAGAAAAACTGAGCAAAATTATAAATCAAAACGTAAGTCGTAACTAAATTTGAAGATGAAAGGATTACTGATTTTAGAGTGTAAACAGTAATTACTAACAGTACAAAGAAACATGAGTAATTTCAGGTTGACAAGAGACGTGGTCAGTGTTGCCTGGAGAGAGATTAGAGGCTTGTGTGGAATGTGTCCCCTTACACTGAGCGTACTCTGCTTACAACATCAGAAAGTTGAGTCTAATTCCAAATAGCTTTATTTGGACACTGGTGAGTGAGTCAGCATACAGCATTAAGTGAAAGCTCTGAACAATGTTCCAGTAGATTAGAACTCAACATATATGTGATTTGAACTTAATAAGCCCTTCTTTATTGTAGCAACTCCTCCTGAACTTGGTGCCTTTGAGACATTTTGCCCACCTCAAGCAACCCATTTTCGAGGGCTACTGTATCTCCATCAAAGAATGGAAGAAAAATAAGGACCCAGGACCTATGGTTGTGTGGGCTGAACGTGTTTTGTCCCTGAGGGTTCATGTGTTGAATAATAATAGGTCCTCAGTCTGTCAGGGTGCAGTGGCTGTGAAGCCTTTTTGCTGTGAATGCCAGTGAGAGATGTGTAGGCCCCTGGAGGCAGGTGCTTGGGAGGGAGTGCAGGGTTCAGTGTTTCCGTGGCTGTTGGGTCATGCGAGCTCTTACCCCACATGTGCTCCTGTCTATTTCCGTTTGCTCTGTTCTCCTGAGAATGAATGAGATTCCTGGTGGTACCCGTGCCAGAACTGGTACTATGCTGTTTGGACTCTCAACAAGCAAAACTTGTGAGCTAAACACTCATTTTATAAAGTGAGCCCATCTCAAATACTTTGTTATAGTTAAGAAGAGACTAATACAGGTGGATTTTTGGTAACAGTGCTTCCCTTGTGAGTCTAGCCTCAGTTCATCGATCAAGACAAGTATCTGTTTTCATCTGGGCCGATAAAGTATGCCTAAAAATTTGTATTGGGAATTTGGATTTAGTCTGAAAGCATGTCATTCTCTTCATGTGGATGGGGCAGTCCATGTCTCTGGGAGCCAGAGGCAGCCATCTTTCCCCAGGGAGCCTGGAGAAGCCTCATTTGAAGTTGCCAGTTGGCTATCTGTGAGGAGGCTCTTTCACACCGCCTGAGGATGAGGTCAACGCTTGGCCACACTGTGAGTTGTACGAGGTGTCCTGGTGTCTTCTTACACCCCCTCGCTCTCTATCTCTGCCTTTTCTCCCATCACAGTGTTCCTGGGTCTCCTTGCCTGAAAATATTCCTGTAAATCTCACTATACTTGTGCCAGTGAGAGGTAGAGTGCTCTTCACCTCCAGGGAGCAGCTTCCTCGGAGCTGTGCTGTTGACGACAGCTGTTCACTGCAGTCACTTGGAGCCTTCACAGCAATTAAGGCTCAGTGAGGGACTGGCCAAAGTATGGATGTATTTTAATAGGAATAGTGCGTCGGATAGCCCATTCCCTATTACTGGAGTATCTGACCACGCCCCACTGACGTTCTCTAGAGAGAATGAACTTACATTGCTGAAGAGTTATTTGGATGTTGGCAACAAGCGTCACATAAAGGGTATTCAAGCAGGTCAGGAGAGGCTGGAAACCCAGATTTGGAAATGAGAAAGGGCCACAGGAGGGTGAAGGGTTAAGCTGCAGGAACCAGACTCTGATTATCCCCAAGGTTCTCTTTACTTTGTTGTCTTCCTTCTGCAGACTAAAAGTGTCACTGGGATTGAATAGCCAGTTTTCCCAGCACCATTTATTGAAGAGACTTTCCTCTTCCTGGTGTATACTTTTGACTCTTTTGCCTGAAGTCAGGTAGCTGAAGGTACTTGGGATTGCCTCTGCATCATCAGTTCTGCTGCTTTGACCCACCTGTCTGTTTTTGTGCCAGTACCATGGAGTTTTTATCACTGGTGTTTTGTAATATAACTTGATGTCTAGAATCATAATGCCACCTGCTTTTGTCTTGTTACTTAAGATTGCTATGGGTATTCTAGGTCTCTTTTGATTCCATAAGAATGTACAGATTGTTTTTTTAAGTTCTGTGAAGAAAGCTGTTGGTATTTTGATAGAAATTACATTGAATCTGGTATCAGTGTTGGCATTATAGCCATTTTGACTATCTTAATACTCCCTATCCAGGAACAGGGGATGCCTTTCCATTTTATAATGTCTTGCTCAATTTCTTTTTTCAGTATAGTATAGTTTGTTTTTCTCCCCCCGCCCCCCATTTTATTGATATGTGTAAGCGCAAAATTTAAGGTTTACAATGAGGTTGAGCATTTTGTGCGCATACGCATCTTGTCAAGGTGACAAGAATTTTCCCACTCTCCTAGTTTTATTTGTAGAGGTCGTTTACTTTTTAGTTAGGTTTACTCCTAGGTATTTAAATTTTTTTTTAGTAGAAATTGAGAATGGATTATTCTTCTCAGCTCTTTTTCAGATTCTTTTGATGAGTTCATTGTTAATTCAAGGAATGCTACTGATTTTCTTGTATTAATTTTGTAACCTGCAACCTGGCTGAAATTGTCAATTCATTCTAAGAGTTTCATAGTGGAGTTTTTGGGGTCCTCTATGTGTAGAATCATGTCACCTGCAAATAAGGGTAGTTTGACTTCTTCCTTTCTGTTACCTGTTCTCTTTATTTCACTCTCTTGCTTAAGTGCTCTGGCAAGGATTTCAAGACCTATATTGAAGAGGAGTGGTGAGAGTGGACAGCCTTTTCATGTTTGTGATTAGAGAAGAAATGCTTTCAATTTCTCCCCATTTATTATGATATTTGCCATAGGTTTGGCATATATGGCTTTTATCCATTTGAGGCAAGGCCTTTCTGTACCTATTTTCCTCAGGGTTTTTTTTTTTTATCATGAAAGGATGTTGGAGTTTGTCAAATGCCTTCTTACATCAGTTGAGGTGATCACATGATACTTGTTCTTGCTTTCATTAATGTGGTATATTACCTTAATCAATTTACATATGTTAAACCATTCTTGCATCCTAGAAATGAAGCCAACTTGACCAAGGTGTATGATCTTTTTAATAACTTGCTGAATCCTATTTGCCAGTATCTTATTGAGAATTTTCACATCTATATTCATGAAGGACATTGTTGCATAGTTTTCCTTCCTAGTTAAGTCTTTGTCTGGTTTCGGTATCAGGGTAATGCTAGCTTTGGGCAATGTGGCTTCTCTTTCAACTTCACGGAACAGTTTGAGAAGTACTGGTGTTAGCTCCTCTCTGAGGTGTTGGTAAAATTCTGCTGTGAAGCTGTCTAGTCCTAGATTTTTCTTTGTGGGTAGAGACTTTATTGCTGCCTCAGTTTTCATGTTTGTTATGACCCTATTCAGAGTTTTTATGTTCCTTGGTTCAGTTTCGTTATTTTGTGTGTGTCTAGAAATTTATCAGTTTTCTCCAAGTTTTCTAGTTTATTACAGTATAAGTTTTTAAAATAGTTCCTTAAGATTCTCCAAATATTAGTGGTGTCTCTTGTGACTTCATCCTTTACATTCCTAATTACTGCTCCAAAGCTTCCATGATGCTGGTTATGCTAGATACCCAGCATAAATATAGGCCTTTTCTTTCCTTCTTTTGGTTAGTTTAGCTGGAGCTTTATCAATCTTTTTATTCTTTCAAAGAGCCAGCTTTTTGATTAGTTGATTCTTTCATATTTTTATTTCAATTTCTCTGATTTCTGCTCTGAACTTTAGGAAAATTTATAACTGTAAATGCACATAAAAAAGCAGAGCAATGTCAAACAATTTAATGACACAACTTAAGGTTGTGGAGAATCAAGATCAACCTAAATCAAAAAGTAGTAGAAGAAAAGAAATCACTGGGATTTGGTTCAGGGTGAGGAACAGTAAAATCAGGTAACCTCTGTGTCCTTTTGGTCAGGAATGGGCATTTGGAACCCTTGTCTTTCCTGTCCTGTACACAAATAGGAGAGAAGACTTCCTTATAAGGGAAGTAGCATGCTTGCTTTTAAATAAGATTAGGGACTTTCAGGGTCCTATGGCGTAGATAATGCTTGGTTTCTGAAAGGGGAGGCTGGAGGGCTCAAGGTCGTCAGTTCTGGGTTCCTTGCATCACAGAAGTGCCTATAGCATTTTACATGTAAATTTTAGTCCCATTAAAGCCTGCCCACAGATTTCTAGTTGACAACCTTTCGTCCAAAAGAATTTCAGTTCATTCATATAATTTCAGAGGTCAGTCAGTACCCAAGGAGTGAGATTAGGACCGAGTGATTAACAGAAAATCTATAGAGAAGGAAAGCATGTAGAAGACTTCCTCATTTACCACTGCTGGGTACGTGATGACAAAGAGCCCAGCTCAGGGACAATAACAAGTAGAAGAGCTCCCTTGGTTGTTCTGCCATAGAGTCCCATCTGGGGTCTGACAGCGTTAGGATGGTACAGTGAAGACTGAGAAAAAAAAAACAGCAATAAAGTAAAGCCTCTCAGGAGAAAGAACATTCTCCAGGGCAGATTGTTAAATTAATTACTCAAAGTTTAGCAAAATTCAAAGGAGGAATAATTAGACAGCCTGTTAAAGCTAAAAAAAAAGAAGTAGTTATGTTGTTTGCCAAACAAGGAAGCACCAAAGCTTGGGAACTGCTCTTAAACTACAGAAAACTAATCCTCCTGGAGCATTCCCAGCCCAGTCACCCAGGGAGTCTTTGCTAAGTGAAGGCAGTACAGAATGCGAATGGTGTGGTTGTTTATTTTATGAAGAACGGATGTGTTTGTATGGTGCTTGGGGTATACAAAACACTAGTGCCTTTGGGACCAAGTAGGCAATGAAAATACTAGTGAAGGAGGGAGGAAGGAAGGGACTGAGCAGAAACAGAGGAAATGAAAGGGAAGCGAACAAGAGCATGTCCCCCTGCGGCCACATCTCCCAGTTAAAAATGATCCAGAAATTTGTACCA
Source organism: Ctenodactylus gundi (assembly GCA_004027205.1). NCBI lineage: Eukaryota > Metazoa > Chordata > Mammalia > Rodentia > Ctenodactylidae > Ctenodactylus > Ctenodactylus gundi. Next base: position 686,518 of record PVKB01000286.1, read on the forward strand.
GATTGTACATGATATTTCCTCACATTTTATTGATAGTAAGTTATTTTGAAAGCATTATATGGGCAGGTTGGCACATACCTCTGAGGCCTATTCCTTGTGGCCTCTAGTATAGGGTACTTTTGGATTCTCTTGTAGTCGAATTATTAAGGCTCTGTCCCTTCTGGCTCCGGGAACTTGAGCAAGTTCAGAGACCTGTCGTAACAAGTTGCTTTGTTTTCTTGGCTGTAAGATGAGGATGAGAGTAAAACGTGGCCCGTGGACTGTTCCAAAGGTTCCATGAGGTTGTGTGTGCTAGATACCCAGCAGCTCTCAAGGGCCTGTAATTGCCAAAAGCATAAGGATTGGTTTTCCCTTACCTGTTTGTTAATGCCACTAATGTCACTAGTGCCATTGCTGATGTAGGAGTGAACAGATTCTGAAAAGTTGTTGCCTTACTATTTAGAAATTTGTTAAAAATCAAGAGTGTTTTATCAATATGAGATTAAAATTTTGGATTTATACTTGGCTTCTAATGAGGAAACCTTGTTAGGGTACAGCCTGCTGGCCCAGTGGGTCTGCTATTGTGAGGAGGATTTTGAATTAGCATCCAGGGCCTCTTGCCCTTGTCTACTGGACAGGCCCACAAAGAGACCAGTCTGAGCTTTTGTTTGTCAGAGAAAGAAACACACTAGGGAGATTTGTTGCCCATTTAAAAAACGATTGGGCATGAAATGGATACTGTTTGGATTACACAGCGACACAGACACTCATTAGCTTTTTCAGGATCACAAAAGGCCTGATGGCTGGTTTAGTCCCAGCCAGGAAACTGGTGCCAAAAATCTCCATTAAACATTTGCAAGGGAAAGAAATATTTGAGGAGTAGGGAATCTCCCTTACCTCACAAGTTTCCTTTCTCCTTTTGTGCTAGTCCTCAAGTATCAGTGTTGAACTCAACCTCATTGAGTGGAGACATAAAACCATTAGCTCACCGTCCCAGCATTCATTATCTGGCAGTGATAGAAGTAAAGTAGAGGGATCAGGCTTCTGATGCAGGGTCTTGTGAGGATGGGCTCCTGGCCTCCTGAGGTGGGTCTTGCTGTGGGGAGGAGGAGGATGATAGGAAAGTTGAAGCAACTCACTGGTCTCTGGGAAGCAGAGATTAGAGGCAATTGATTTTAGGGTTGTGCTTCAGCCTAAATATGATAACCTGGTGAAAAAAAGGGACCGGTTGGGGCTACCAAAACTCTAAGGAATATTTGTGAAATCATGTGGGAATGAGGTGAGCTAACATTTATTGAGGACTTGATAAGTCAAGGTTAAGCACTGGACACAATGTTTTATCTAGTCCTCCTGATTATGATGTGAGGAAGACATGACAGTTCTTTAGAACTCCCAGAATCTGCTAGCATGGCCAAAGTTAGAACCTAAGAAGTAGAGTTCACATATGGAACTGGTCCTGTCAGTTCCAAATTTCAGTTTCTTTGGTTTCTCCTATAATTTATGTCACAATGTGGGCATTCACTTATATGAGCAAAGAAGCTCATAGGTCTAGGAAGCTTGAGGTCTGAGTTCTATGCATAGTAATAACTTTTAGCTTTGGTTTCCAGAATGATAGCTATCCAAGACATCTGTGCTACAGCAGAGCCCCAATCCTCTCAGACATGATGGTAATTCTGAAGATAAGTTCAAGTCTGGAGCAAGCCAGCAGGGACACCTCAGTTAGATGTCAGTATGTGGATTACACATCTGGACACTCATTATCTTAAAGGTACCCACTGAGAACAGGATATTCTAGAAAGAAGGTCCAAACTTCTCTTCAGAAAGGTGAAAAACAAGGGTAGTTGGAAAAGTCAGAAGATTACCGAGACCTGTCTCTTTATGTAACATGTAAGGGCCATTGTGGTCTCTCGGTGCATTCCTCATCTGACATACAGAAAGCTGGCTGCTTCTGGTGAGACCATGGCTTAAATGGCATACCCTCAGCAATCGCTCCTGACCACTTAACCTAAAGTGACTACCTAGGCCTCCTCCATTCTATAAGTCTTTTAAAGTTAGTTCCTTAACTCTTATCATTATCTAATGTTTCCTCATCCCCTTTCCCTTTGTTGTTTTCTATTTTCTTTCCCTGTCCATTTTCTCTTTTTTGAAATCTTATCTGCACTAGAATGTAAGTGCCTCTACAGCAAGAACTGTGTCCTAGCTATCTCCAAATGCCTTGTGTTTGTAATAGATCTTGGCATATGAAATGAGTTTTGTAAATATGTGTTGGATTAACATCTTTAGTAGCTGTGAATCTTTGTGACCTAGAAATCTCAGTTTCTTTTTTTAATCATCCAGATATTTCACCTTGCAGAGATATCATCCAGCATTCACTGATTCTATCCTTGCAGCAGACAGGTGAGACAGGACTTGGGGCTCAGAAATGGAGAGCAAGCTTGTCCCTGGCCTTGAAGAGCAGTTGAGTGACAGTGCTGATAGACTGGGGCCTAATAACTGCACTGAACCCCAATAATACTCTACACACTGTTTAGGTGAAAATTATGCGGTATTATATTGGACAGCACCTCTGCCTCTGGAGGGCTCTGCAGGTTTGTACAAACTTGGAGTTATATCTCAGATGGACCAGTCAGTTGCATAAGCCTTGGCAAATTCTAACTTTTGTCTCCTTGGTATGCCAAATGGAGATTTACTGGCCTCATACTGTAATTTTAGAAATAGTACGGTATGTTTCCAGGACCAGTACAGTCCAGACTCAAGACACGCAAGAAGATACTACACATTTGAATGTGAGTTGCCCAATGTAATGAAAGTCAGGTAACTATTGTATGATGAGAATATGGGCAGAGAATGGAACTAAATTCTGGAAGGGAAATTTAAGGTCAGGCTGCAGAAGATGGAGTCATAAAACTCTGTTTTAAAAGTAAAATTTAGAGTTAGTAATCTTGACAAAAAACAGAATCATCAACACCTCTCTTTTAAGAAGAACTTTGTAGCCATTGTAATATTTAAACATAATTTCCTCCCACTATTTTTCTTTCCTGCTGTATACTGATTATGTGTTACTACAGGACAGGAGGATTTTGCTCTTTGTGGACTTTTTCTTTTCCTTAGGCAACTCCACTGGAACTTGCCCATTATTTAATATTGTGTCTGTCTTTCATGCACTGTTAAGACCTGATTTATGTTTTATATCAGCCCTTGAGACCTTACGAGAGACTAACGTAAGGGGTGTAATTGGCCATTGAGTGGCATATTGGTAGAGAGACAGGAAGGAAAGAACTGGTTGTGGTTAGGTTTGCAACAGTGAACTGCTTTATTTATTTGTGTGCATGCAATCATATATTTTAGCCATGATGAATATACTGGGATGCAAAAACCAGAGAAGTCACAAAATGCACAGGACTTAAATGAGAAAGTACTTGCCGAAACCTGCAGTCAGAGAGGCAACCGCTCTTCTCTCAGCTTGAGATGGTTTCTACTAGCTCAGAAGGTGCCCTGAGAAACCCCCGCTGCACTTAATACTAACTTTGTCATGATTACTTCGGTGTTCTCAGTTACGGAATTAAATTTAATGACCTTGGAAACCATCCTAAGGAAGCAAAAATGAATCTACCCTAATTGGGGAAAGAAAGGACGTGGAAATGAATAGCCTCTGATTACTCATTTATAAATTTATATCCAAGTGTTTCTGAACAAATAAACAGTAAGAGGGACAAAAGTAATAACCACTTTAATTATGATAATAAATTTGACACCTGGGGACTGACCAATGTGTTATAGTTCAGTTACATACCTCACACAATGGTTGGCACATAGAAGACTGTTTTTTAAAAAAAAAAACTCCATTGAATTATGCAGTCACCGTTCTGAAGAACCCTGGGACTTCTTAACCTGTGAGACTGAGATCCCTGGGAAGAGCTGAAAGGGGAGTTTGTTCCAAGGGCATGGGAGACATTTTGATCAATCAGCTTTAATGAGAGCAGCAGTTTGGTCCCATAAGAATGAGCAATTTGCTTCTGAAAGGTCTTTGTATGTGCTTAAGTATCAGTACCCTGGAGAGCTCTCAGCTTCCTTCTAGGCCCCTTTAAACTTGATAAACACTTTTCAACATTTTTCAAACTTTTCTCCCAAAGAACCCCCGAGAGCAGACACTTATCTGTGAAGCTCTGTGGAAAGAACACTCCATTGGCACATACATTCTTGAAGTCCCCTCTCTACTAGTTATAAGCATCTTGCATTCTATTTCATGGTAGATCGATGATTACCATCACATAAATTTTTAAGTGATTACCATCCACTAACATAGTTGCTGCATTTACTGTCAGGTTGCATTCTTCGTGGCCTTCCATACAATCTTAGAAACAAGACTTATATTAGATTGTAAGAAAACACGCAAAGAAGTGGGGAGGGCAGTCTGTACTAGATGCATACGGTGTTGACTACCTGTTTCTTTCCTTGGCTGGGTTTTGGGCTTGTGCGGGAGTTTTTCAGTGAGCACCATGAGTTCTCACTAGAACTCGGCCCTAAAGCCACAGAAGGTGCCACCCTAAGAAAATGACAGCCCACTTGAGGCTCTCAGGAGTCATCTGAGCCGCCTCCTCTCTAATCTGGGCCAGACTTCCCTTACAGACTTTAACTCTCGTGTTTTAGCTAACACTTGTACTTGCCAAGCTCTCTAGGACAGGGCAGAAGGCATTACATGAGTGGCCTTTGACTGAAGATCATAGAGCACCCACCTAAATGCACCAAACCTGCTTTGCTGAACCTTGTCTCTCAGATTGTCTTCAACAAATCAATGCCTGCTGTATCAACAGTTCTTTTTCCCTTAAGCAGGATCATGCTTTCTTTCTTAACCAGGATCCTTATTTTCTGAGCTTTTCCTCATTACTGTCTATGACAGATTTTTCAAAGCCCACAGACCGTCTCTCAAAAACCAAACCGGAAAAATAGAGTCTAATGGCACAGACTTCTACACAAGGCTTAGCTGTGTGATCTGACGGAAGAAAATTTAGGAGCAAAAAGATTTTCACCCTTCATTTTCACCCATTTCCGTTTGGGGGCAGAGGGAAAGCCGACTGTGACGTTACTAGAGAGGCATGGGCTGCTGTACTGCCACACATTGTTCTAGCAGTGGTGTTGATCTGGTTAACTAGCAAATAATTTCTGGACAAAACGGACCATGAAATTTATGTTCAGAAAAAGTTGCAATGCTTTGTTTCATAGAGATGAGTGTACCGTTTTGAGGTTGGAAAAGGTCAGAACAGAATCATGGCTCCTGGATCTTGGGTCTCTGGAGCATCCTGCTTCTCTTGCCCTTTGTGGGCATGTACTTTCTGTAATTTAGGAGCAAGCTAGAAAGAGCTAGCAGGAGGACTGGATGGTGACAGCTGGCACATGCTGTGCATCAGGCCTTGTAGTATGCAGCTTTTATGCTTTGTTTCATCAGACCCTCACAAGATGCCATTGAAGTAGGTCTGTTTGCGTGCAATTAAATATTTAAAGTTGAGCAGTCCATGTAGCTCTCACGTGGGCAGGAGCGGTACAGGAGCGATTCTTTTTCAAACCGACATCTCACTGATCTGGATCTTCAGTTCTATTTTTCTAGATATGCTAACATTTTGAAGGCAATTCTTGAAACCTCTGAGTTCTCCCATCCTCCATGTTTGGCAACCAGAGCTGCTGGTCAGTACCAGAATAATCAACACTGAAGTGTCAGTTCTCCGGGTGCCTTTGGTTTAGGAAAAGCTCCGTGTGTCATAGAAATTAAATTATAATTTTATTAAAATGAAACACAGGTAGGAAAGATAGACTTTATGAGCCACAGTGATCTTTTAAGTACACCTTTTTCCTGGAAATATTTGATTTTTATTGTGCTTTTATATCCTCTTATCTCCTAGGCTAAAGGATTGGTTCTTTTGTATTTTGAGTAATTCTCTCTCTCTTTAGTTCATAAATGTCTTGTGAATAATTTATGTCAGTTACAATGAGATAGAACCCAAGTACTTTTACTATTATAATATTTTAATAAATTCTGTCCATCTTGATGGATGAAAATTTAAGAGTTTCCAATGAATAGTGTCTTGTCCCTCTCCTTTGAGATGAAGTGGTTCTCGGGGGCTGGTTTTGGTGCTTCCCTGTCTCATGCTGCCACCAGGAGTCATGTGTCTCCTCATCTGTGGTATGGACTGGAGACCTTCATGGAAAGAACCATGCGATTGACCCCTAGCATTTCTGAAGTCAGACTTGAGCCTACTGGGCAGCAGCACTGCCTGTGAAGGAAACTTTGACTTTTGTATTCATTATGGAAGTAACAGAATCTTACTCAAATACTAACAATTTAACTTTGGTTTCTGATTGCACAATAATTTATCACGGTAAGTTTTTTCCTGAGATCTTATGGTTAGTGTGATTCTTGAGGAGGGTAGACAGAGGGGCTTGGTATAATCCTGAGTGGTACTATCATCATCACTTTTATTCCCATCATGAGCTATTTTTCATTAGTGGCTTGGTGGCTCTAAGCATCAGTTTTGGTGATTGACTCACCAGGATGGAAGCCCAGCCTCACTGGGTATGTGAGACAAGGTGGTTTCTTAGTTATCATCTCTGCGTCCCTTACCAGCTCATAAATGAAGAATAAAATTGATCACTCTACAGTTTTTCATTGTTAAAATTGGAATGTGTGGTAGTACATTATTCTACAGATAGGTGGATGTCTCTGTCTCCATCATGCCCCTAAATAGCTGGAATAATGTTTAATGAAATGCTTTCTTCCCCCTTCCTTTCCATTTATCCTCCTCCCTCTTCTCTTTTGACCTCCTCCTCCTCCTCCTCCACTTTCAAAGTTTCTTGTTGGACTCACTGGGTGAGGAGCCTGCCCTCACCTGTGGAGAAGCTGAGGAACAGGGCTGGTGTGGGCTGCCAGTCACCTCTGAGACGAAGGACTTAAGCACCACCCACGACTACTGCTCCGTTGAGAAGGGAGAATGGTTAGCTAGGCCGCTAAGGTTTTGTGGTTGCTGATTTTATGGAGCACATTTCCACAGCCGCTGTAGCAAACTTCTCTTAATGCTTTCCTTTCTAATGATCAGGATGTGTAAATTAACATGTGGGGCTTACCGGTGCTTGCTCATAATGCCTAGTTTTACATCTGGGCAGAGGGTCCAGGCTCCTCTAGTAGCTGTCACTAGTTCAAGCCAGTTGAGGGTAGTGCTTAGGTCCTGCATCTCAGAAGTGAGTGCCAAAAGACTATAGGGCTAGATCCTTGTTCTAGATTTCGGCTATGGTCTAGCTTCCAGAGTCTTTTTGCTGCAGACAAGATTCCCCAGGAAGTAGAAAGGGGCTGTGCTTCTAACAATATGTATTCCTAGACAAGTATGAATTTATTCAAAGATTATTTTCGAGGTAGCCCCAAGAGAGAGGACAGTCGGTGAGAAGCAGCTGTGCAACTGAGGTAGAGAGTGGAGTTGTTGAGGAAGGGATTTCTCATCAAGGAAAGCAAGATAGGAAAGGGAAAGTGTGCCGTGGAAGCAGGCAGATCTGGCCATACTGTTAAGGCCTTGTGGTGCCAAGAAGTTACTTGACACTTTCTAATTAGCTACCACATCTTCAACTTACTTTTTAAACTTATTTTTTTTCACAGACATCTACCTATGTTGCTCTATGTAGAGCTACTTGTTTCTTTGAGGTATCTGCATTGTTTCATAAATAGATGCCCTATAATTAAGTAAATCATTTATCCAGAGGTATTGTTATAGGTTGAATGTTTAGGTTTCCTCCAAATACACGCATGAAAACCTTCAACCTGGGTGGGGACCATATTTGGAGACGGGGCATGGAAAGAAGTAATTAAGGTTAAATGAGGCTATAAAGATAGATTTCTGGTCTAGTAAGATTGGTGTTACAAGAAAATACCTCAGAGATTACATGTGCATGCATCAGGAAAGATCTATAAGGCATCATGGGAAGTGGCCCTCTGTAAGCTCGGAAGAGAGCCCTCCTAGAGCCCAGCCGTGCTGCCACCCTTAGCACAGACCTGTAATACTCAAAGCTGTGAGTAAACACACTTTTGATGGTGAAGCCACCAAATCTGTGGTATTTTCTTACATAGCCTAAGCAAACTAATACAGATGAATGTTCAAATTATTTATAATTTTCCTTTATTATAGACTTTTACTATGAACATTTTTGCCTCATATGTTGATTTAGCCACTGTCATAGGCTATTTTTTTCATATAGTATAAAATTCACTTTATTTAGTTACCTATTAGTACTAAACATTTGAGAGGATAATCTAATACATTTCAATATAGTTATCCTGTTTTTAACAATCATTGTTATTTATGGGCAAAACTGAAGAAATGTTATCACATACAGGCTGCTGCCAGTTCATTCTTGGCCCCTCACAACACTAATGGTGGAATAAGTAACATTCTTTCAGTTTTGACACAGGAAGAAGTCCTGAAGCCCAGGGGAAATGGGTACCCGGGGTTTGATGCATCTTTTTATCCTCTGCTTTTTCATCTTCATTCTTTCATCTCGCCAAGTCCCTCTGTTTCCTGTTCCAGTCCTTGGGCACGTAAGTTGAGCCTTCAGAGTCACTCAGCTGTCTGCCCTATCTGGACACCTGACCAGCAGGCCTCTTTGTTTGGTCTTAGATAACTTGGCTAGCCTTCTAGCATGAAAGCTTCAAGCAGTGAGGGAAGCTTCCAAAATCCAGTGGGCAGCATCTCCAGAGGTTCAGTTGTCAGCTGGTAAACAAGCCCCTCTGGAGAGGGGGGGAGGCAAGATGCACTCATGCGTAACCATGGGGACAGACAGCTGGAAAAAATGTTTGGGATGCTAGCTTGAGGAAGTTTTCACAGTTTGGAGTAATTTCTCTTTGTCAGTCATCCATTAAGTCACTGCTAATGAATCACTGGGCATGTCTGTTCCCCAGACATATACTGCGTCTCCCCAGGCAAAGGGCAAATGTCAGAAGCAAGGAGGAAGTCACAGGCCATCACTAATGTGTAGACATTTTGCAAGCTGAGTGACTGTTAGTTTGAAGAAGCTTCTGGAAGTCATGGGAGGGGAATCACAAGTTCATACAACTATTCTGAATGAGTTTTTTGCTTATTGGTCTCACAAGGTAGGTTTGTGGCTCCCCAGAATTCTGTGTGATTTAGTGTCCCTGATTAAAGAGAGAAAGTAAGGGTATTTCTCAAAGGAGAAAAAGAAGTCTTTAAGAGTTGATCACTGGGCTTTCCATCCCAAATGTCCCCTGTCACTTGAAGGATGAGTGTGTATAGTATGTCTATTCTTATCTAAGTGCCACTTCCCACATAGAGTACATGTACTGGGCTGCTGCTTCTTACCCCTCCACCCAGCTTTGGATATGAGGTATGAGAAAGATCATCAGATTCAACCATGTTTGAAATCTCTATGAAACTTGAGGGCTGTGCCTCCCTGGACTCCTGGGGTGCTATTGATGACCTCCAGGTCACCCTTTCTAGCCTTATCCCACCACCACTACAAAACTGCTACCAGCTTGATGAACACGGCCATTGTCACACATGCAGACAGCTCTCCTACTCTGGAAACCGATCCCTTCTACCTGGAATGTTCATCCTTCTTCTCTTGCCTGACTTAAACCTGTGTTTCCATAGACTTTGGTTTCCCCAGAAAGTTTCACCTAACGCCTTGCATGCTGGGGTTAGTTGAATCTCTTTGTCCTGTTCAGGAATCCCACCCTGTCCTCCGGAGAGCTCCTGGCCTCCAGCCTTCAAAAGGGCTGTGTCCCAGAGAACCATGCTCTGCACGTGGTCACTGAACAGAAACAGGCTTGTCTGATGTCCCCAGGGGACTGGAGAACCCATCAAATGAAACCTGCCTCTCACCTGAGCATCTCTGAGGTGGCATCAGGCTTGGCTGTTCCAGGAGTCAGGACCCTTTGCCAATTAGACCATACAATGTGCCCAAGGACGACAAAAAGGCTTGATTCTGGATTTTAAAATCAATGTAGCTAATTAAAATATAACTCATTGAACTGTAAAACAAGTTCGGAAACAATTAAGATAATTAAAATATCAGCACCTTAATTGAGACCAAGCAGTGAGCTTAAAAAATAAAATTAATTTTAAAAAACCCTTAGATGGAGCCAGTAATTAACTGGCTTTTGGAGTCAATGCTCTGCAGCTCTCTTTAAATTAATTCATTCCTGGTCTTTATTTCTTTGAGAAGAGTTTCTGTGAAAATTATTTTGAGAAAATAGGTGGGACATGGTTCGTGTGGCCCCTGATACTTGTTAGGTTTGTGGGAAGATGTGCAGGAAATATAGTTTAATCCCCGAGGGGGGGGTTCCTGCTCTGCGGGGGGCACATAATCCTGGCCACATCCATGTGTATACAAGAGATATGACTATGCAAGACGGAAAGAGGCGGGGAGTTGGCCGTATCCTGTCACCCAGTACTTGAAGAGGGAGGTCAAAACTTGGAGCACAGTGTCCGAGAAATCATTAGCACCGTGACAGGACTCCTCTAACCCTGATCCCCAGGGCTACCAGCGACAATTTCTTCTCTACTGCTGGCTTCTCACCTGAGAAATTTCTCCAGCTTTACCGGATTCATATTCTCTCATACTCCGTCTATTTTATTTTTCTTTTGTCCATAATTTTAATAGTATTTGCAACACAATGATTCCACTTATCTTGGGGAACTGGTGCGCGTGCACACAGCATCGCAATCGTTTTTTCTTCCCACCTCCACACCCTCCTGTCTCCCCATTTCCAGGTCTCTAAAAGGTTTCTCCAATGACTCTTGCTGTTCTCTTGAGTCTCTTATCTTGACTCTCTTATCCTTATCCTGTAGAAAGTGAAACCACTGGCCAGTACCAGTGCTGGGAATCTTTTAGGAGCGTCACTGGAGCCTTGGAGCTGCTAGGAAAAGCTTCTGTGAGAGGCCTGCATTTAAATGGAAATGACAGGCTCCTTGTCCCCTTTCAATCCCAGCGTTGCTATTTCTCAAAAGCAAAAAGCATCCTGGTGATTAAACAAATGCTGACAGCTTGATTTGTTACTGTTTTGTTCTCGGAAGTTCATTTACTCTAAATAATTCACATACATGTTTGAAGTATTCAGACCCTAGTAATTAATTTTAGCAGACTTGCTTTCTGTATGCAAATTGTTAAGTATGTATGCAGAGTTAAATAACTGATGATTCGTATTTACTATTTTTTAGTTGTAGATTTTATTGTTGTTTGTTAAGAAGTCTTAGCTACCACGGAAGCACATGCCCGACACGCCAGCATTCAGGCTAGAGTTACAAGTTCAAGTCCAGCCTGGGTAATTTAGCCTCCTAGGGAGATTCTGACTCATAATGAAAAGAGAAAAGAGCAATCGATGTAGCTCCGTGTGAGGATGCGAGGACCCTGAGCTCAATCCTACTACAGCCAAAATTAAAAATTTAAAAATTTAAAAAAAGTTAAAAAACCAGAAGTTCTTACTTTCAGGACATTAGGTATTATGGTGCTCACAAAGCTGAGGCAGGAGGATCACAAGTTCAAGGGCAGCCTGAGCTACATAGTAAAATCCTGGCAGTGAATTATTTCTTAGTGAATCCTTTTTATTAGAAAAAAGAATAAAACCTTAGCTATTAGGACGGGAAGGGTTCTTCTCTGTAGTAGTTAGCCCAGTGGTAGGATGAGAGACAGTAAGGCTCATTCATGAGTCAGGTGACACACACAGGGCTTTGCTGCATTGAGAATGAGTCACAAAGAGTATCATTGTCCAGGGCTGAGCTGCTGACCCTCTGGCAGAGGCTCAGGGCTGGCGACCCCCTTCTGAGGGTGTACTGGCACTGCGGTCCCAGCCTGAGTAGTAGGATCCCTAGAGGCCCTGTTGTGAAGGCTTCGCAAGCGTGTGATATCATCTGTGCTTCCTGCTTAGGAGGAGGTGGGAGCCCAAATTCAGCTTGCAACATCAAGGAAGGTTCTAGGTGATCTCAATGCCGGTGGCGTGTAATGAAGATTCACAGAGATTTTCCAGTACTTTCTGTACCTGTCATTAGCAACTTCTCTTTAAGACCTGTTTGTAAAATGGGCACATTACCAGCAGCCACCCCCTTGGGTGCTTGTGGGGACTGTGTTAATCCAATTAGAGGGCTTAGCTCGTTGCCTGCGTGTCAGAGGCACTCACTGCAAACTATTGTTCTCGTGACTATGGCGGCTTATTTTTCTCTCTGGGGGCAAAATACAAACCTGACAAACCTAACAAACAGCCTAGGTGCTTACTATGTACCCAGTCTGTTAGAAGAACTTAAAAATATTAACTCTGATGCTTATGATAATCAGCATGCAATGCAGTGAGAGGTACTGTTGTTATCCCCATTTTACAGAAGAGGAAACTGACGTGTAGAGAAGTTATTGAGCAGCAGAGGCAGGACTCATTCCAAGAATCCTCAGTCCTGCAGTCTGTACTCTTTCCTACTGTGCTCACTGGGTTACTTTCCTAGAGGTTGCATTCCATACTTAGGCCAGACTGACTGAGGGAAGATTGAGAATTTGTGAAGGAGGCTGCAGAAGCAAGAATTCAGACTGTCCCTTAAAGCTTGTCACGTAACATTGTAGATCTAGGCCAGCCTTCTAGTGTCTATCTCTGAGACTAACGTAAGTAGAAACCCCCAGGTCTCTGCAGGACACGGCACCTAGGAGGGACATGCTTTAGTTGGTAATGGTGGGAAGGCTGTCTGGTCTTCAGATGTCCTGAGATTCATAAGTGGAGAGTAGAAGTGTGAGAAGGGTATGACCAGGCACTGTCATTGCTGGCGGTCAGTTGGTGTTCTTTTATTTTTGACTCAGATTTTGAGGCATCTTGGAACTGGCTGGGCTGCAGCCCTGGTGAGGGTTAGGGTGCAGTGTCCAGGGAGAAGCACGATGGCCAAGGCTGCAGTAACATTCTGGTGTCTTTGCAGACAGGCTTAGGAACCAGGAGAAGTCCACGTGGGGCTGAAAAGCTTTTGCTGCAGGATTCTGGGAGGTCCACCTCAGAGGACTCTTTGAGGGCAGACACAGGCCTCTGTGCTACTTGGACCTCTGTGGAAGCCCTCAGCTTAAGAGTTGAGAGTGAGCACCCGAGCTCCAGGGCACGAAGCGGCCTCTGTTTTGGAGCCTGTTTCTATCCACTAAGCTCCAGGCATCAGAGCGCATCCATGGGGAGTAGGGTCTGCCAGGTGACTCCCCTGGGCCCTAAGTGTTGTCCTCACGGAACAAAGAAGGTACCAGCTGCTGTTTACAGCTGCTGCAGGGAAGAAGCCACCCTCGGTTGTCCAAGCAGCAGAGTCACCTTTGCGTGTTGTTTTTAGAACCTTTGAAATGTTCCCAGTGGCCGTCCGAAGAAAATGGTGTTCCGATTCTGAGCCTGGGTGGGAAGAGAGGAATTGTGATTTGTGTGTTTTATGCTGTGTGGCACCTGAAAGTCCAAGGAGTGGACTGGACGATGACATTATTTTTTTATAGCAGTTTTGCTGGCCCCGCTTGGAATGCCAATTTGTTTAACCAAATGTTTGCATGGGGAGGATATGAGGAAACTTTACCTCCCCTGGCTGTGGAGAACAGTTATGAAAGATTTACCACCTAATGGGCTTTAGGCACTGGAGCTGGGAAATGGCACAATTGCTTTTGTTTTGCAGAGAATTCCCCGGGGCCTCATCTGTGCCAGTGATGAGCGTGTGCACCTCCGCGTGCAGAGTGCTGATTAGCCAGGGTCCTGCTGCTCTGCTTATTCTAGAAAATGTTGCAGTATATGAACTTCTGTCTTTAGGGACTCTTTCTGGAGTTACTGGTTCAAATCCTCCCCCTCCGCCTCATTATTCCCACCTACAAACCACGCTTAACAGTCATATGGAGTCTCTCATGAGTGCCCAAACGTGCCTCCCTGCGTTTGCTTGTTTGCTTGTGCTGGTCTTCCTGCCTTGCTTGCCTTTTCCATCTTTGCTTTTCAAAATCCTGCCCATCCTTCAAGATCCAATTCACATACTAATGCTTCGCTAATCCTTGCCCTAGAAATTGATCGCTATTTTTCTCTCGAGCTCTGTTATCATTTCAGATGCCCGCCATGGCCCTTATCTAATTCTGTGTTGCACAATAAATATTTATGTGTAAGCTTTTTTTTTTTCTTTTCCCTATTAGATTGTAACTTTGTTTGGCACTAAACAGTCTTGCACATTCTAAAGTTCCCTAAAAACATAGGCTAGTTAGGCATGTAGTTAGTATTTAGTTAATGGAAGCAAAAACCACTATCCTTAAGGGCTTATTATGTGGCAGAAAATAAGTAATATTAAGCACGGATGAAATAATAAAAAGCAATACCAGGTAAATACCAAATAGAGAGGTTCTCGGTAGTTTTTCTTCCTTGGGTCGTGTAAGATTCTGAAGGATGTTTTAATGTAATTTCTGCTTGAAATGAGGGTGCCGAAGCTCCCAAAGCGCAAAGTTGACAGTATCCTGATGCTGAAAAAAGAGCGTGTGTGATAGACACAGAGCAGTTCCCCCTGGCCTGGGCTTTCGTTCCAAGCCCCACCAGCCTCGGAAAACAACAGAGTGCTTATGCAGTTGGTTTAGGTTTCATTTGTGTATTTGAGTGGAATAGAAATTAAATTTCCCCGGAGGGCGTAACTTCTTTGTTCTCGTTTCTTTTGCCTTAGCCCTGGACCCATCCAAGGACCCCTGCCTAAAGGTGAAATGCAGCCCTCACAAAGTGTGCGTGACTCAGGACTACCAGACAGCCCTGTGCGTCAGCCGCAGGCACCTGCTGCCTAGGTAAGTCAGGGAGCGAGGTGGCTAGAGCCTGGGATATGCTCTGCAGCTGGCCAGTTTGAGAGTTGCCAGTCGGTTCCTGTGGAATGCTGGGGAGAGAACAGCATAACGTTCATGTCACTCCTTTGAATGATACTCAGTGCTTGTATCCTTGCTATGACATGAATCTCAGTTTTAAAATACAGGTTTACAGAGAATGCCAATCTTAATTTCTGTTAAATGTCCAACATTTTAACTCTGAGCAGATGAGCAACAAAAGTAAAGATTTTTCTTGATCCTTAGTGTGGCTTCCCTGGGTGAGCCTAGGGTCCGGGAAGTTTACAGCCAAGAAACCATGGGCTGGGCCACTAGCTCCCGATGGATCTGCCTTCCTGCCTTTTAGTCTGATCCTTTGAGACTCAAGCTCCAAGCCCTGAAGGCTCTCTGCTCCCATCACCCTAAAGGATGAGGCCTCTTTCTGCCTTCTCAGGGCCTCTCATCACCATACCTTTTAGGAAAACATCTTGCTATTTCTTTCAGGTGAAACATTAGGTACCTTGATTCTGTACCAGGAGACAATGTCCTCGTTTTCTTCAGTGTCCTTAAATCCCTTGTTTCTAATCCTGTCCCACCCCAGTAGAATTCATCCAGTGAGTTTAGAATTTTATACAGATTGGAAAGAACAGAACCTTGCGTTGAGGCTGCACCTGTTTTCAGTTCCACAAAAATACGTGAAGCAAGAAAGACACACGCATGTGTGCACACACGCATGCACACAGGCACACATTCACACGGAGGCTTTTTGAGAAGATGATTGTATGGAAGTAAGAGAAGGGAAGTGTCAGCAGGTAATTCACCCTTTCTCTGTACGTTGTCTGGCCAAGCAAGAGGCACAGCGAGTCAGCACTGGAGTCACACCAGTTCTGCGTTGATTGGCAGCTTCTCTTGGGACTCTGAAGAAAGGGTGCTATCTCTCCTCGGTTCTCGACGCCTGCGCAGTGCTGCTCCTTCCTCTTGAGCTATGTTTTATTTTCCTTCCACCCTCTGAGTGGCTTCCTCTGCACATACCACTCTGTGAAGTTCTAGCAGGGCAGTGACATTCCTGGTGGCCCCACTGCTGCCAGCTGCTCAAAGAGTGGTACCAGCAGCCACAGACCAGGCCTCCAGAGTTATCTTGCCTCTGCATCGTTTTCAGCATTGTTTTTCTTTTTGATCCATTTTTATTAATATATATATATATATATACACACACACACACACATGTGATATAAAATGTTTTCAATGAACTCGAGTATTTTATGCATATATGTATCCCATCGACATCACAATCCCTTTCCATTTTTGGTCTTCTCACATCCTCTTGATCTCTCCCCACTCCCAGTATCATACCCATTTGGTTGTATAGAATGCCAGTGTTCTGGGTTTCCCCAAATCAGTGAAACCGTGTGATATTTAACGTATTTAATCTTCTGCACCTGAGTCACTTCACCACTCAAATCTCCACTCTGTAACTCAGCTTCCTAACCGGAGAATGGGCTGCAGTGGCCATATCTTGACCCCTCTTCTCTAGATCCAGCAGAGCCCTTTATTGGGACAATTTACCAAAGTCCTTTTATTTTGTATCTTACTGTATATATTTGTTGAGATTCTTTAATATGGCCTCACCCACCAGTCCGCATAAGAGCTATAACAATGAAATTCATAAGGCTAGGAAATGTGAGAAAGAAATATAGAGAAGTTAAATTTCAGTTCCGTTAGCTGAGTACTGAATGGTAATTCAGAAGACCGTCAAGTTTTCATTACATCAGTCAGTTTTCTTCAGAAAAACTTACAACAAAGACCGAATACATGAATTGCTACATGAAATGAACTTAAGCCTATATCAAAGTGTTACATGAAATGAACTTAAGTCTATATCATGAAAGAATTGTTTTAGGCATAACCAGCATTTGTCTCTAAGGCTAAAGTGCAAGGTATTATGATACACTGTACTCTTTTCCTACAGTGGATGGTTCTCTCTGGTAGGAAAGACGGATCTTGTCCCTGGAAACTAGAGAGAGAGAGAGAGAGAGAGAGAGAGAGAGAGAGAGAGAGAGAGAGAGAGAGAGAGAGCGCGCGCGCCAGGTTTTATGCTCAACACCTGTGTGTAGCCAGTTTTTAATTTTAGTGGGTTATTTTGATTTTGGTTTATCAACTCCACTCTGTGCAAGATGGAGGCAGAAAGGAGACATCAGTAATTGGATTGTATATCTGCTAAGTGGCAACTGTGTTTCAAACTCAGAACTATCTGGCTCCAGGGCTTGAATTTTTCATCACTGTGGTACGTTTGCCTCTTCCATCTACCTGGTTTTATCTTCTCATTCATCTGTTGTCATTCAACAGAAAGCTATTGACTACTGTGTGTCAGGATCCTCTTAGGCACTAAAGCGACCAGGGTAAATGAAAGCACTTGCTCCTGTACTCAAGAAAATCACGTTCCTCAGACAGTGGGATGTAAAATATAACTTCTTATTATCATGTAAAGTTCCTGTGAAGATGGATGTACTCTAAGAAAACTAGCCTAATTTCTCCTGCTGCATGTGGTTTCTGCCTTCTCTGATGGCTTCTTTTGTTCAAAAGGGTAGAGTTCTAGGTTATTTAATCTAGTGGTGTGTGTGTGTGTGTGTGTGTGTGTGTGTGTGCAACATAAAAAGTTGTATTGTACATTTACTGCTACATATAGAATATAGACCTTTCTATAAATGTCAGACAAGAGATTTTTATTTTCAAACTCAAATCTATTTGAGACTGAGGCAACAACCTCATTACTGCATTGATATTTAGACACACCCAAGCATAAATGTTTTCCTGAGCATACAAGCATGCTTTTGACCATCACATTTGTTGCTTATGTGGAAAGCCTAATTCTTTTCTCCCATATCTCCTGGTGACCACAAAACTGTAGTGGCCGAGAGCACATATTAGGAAGGTGAAGCCTGTCTAGACTCAGTTCCTGTTTTGACTGCTTTCTGGATGTGCAGTGACCTTGGCAAGTCACTTGTGATTCTGGATTTGTGTTTCACCAGCTGTCAAATGGGTTTAAGGACAGTACCTACAGAGGTATTTTGTATATGTATGTTTGTGTGAAACTTCAACGCAGGGGTGATATTTCAAATATGTTCTTGTGTCAAATAATGAGAGCTGTTCCTACAATTAACTAAAGAATTAGGATCGTTATTATTGTTGTCTGATTTATTCTGAAAATCCAGCCAGTAATCCCTAAAGTTCCATGCTTCGCAGAAAAAAGTTAAGTCCGTAGGTGCCTCATTGTCTTCCCAGCCTGATTGTACTGCCTTTGTGGCTCTTGGGAAAATAAGCCTTTGAGGTTTAGTGTGAAAATTGCAGTGTCATTTCTGCTACCCCCTTGGTAATTCACAGCAGAAAAGGATGAAGTGGATGACTGCTTTTTGATACTGAGGCCCGATCACTGATTGGAAAAACAGCTGGAAGAGGCAGCTTTGGCTTAGGTGGCTTACCGTGCTGGAGATAACATGGCCAAGGGAAGCCCTGCAGTGGCGGTTTCTGTGGTTTTCGGTCCAGCCTTCTCCTCTCACTCCTAGAGGCTGAATTACTCAGCCCACATTATCAGCCAGTTGCATATCTCTTCTAAGGTCTTGGATACTATCCTAGATGAAACATCTGTCCCTCTGCTTTGTACTTCAGGGGTCCCTGCTGATTAAGGAGACCATGTTGGCAGCTCAATTTATTCATTAATCAGAGAAATAGTATTTCCACAGAACATCTGCGGGCAGCCTTGCCAGCCAAGCTGGACTCTGCTGCAACTGAAGGGGCGAATCTTGCCCTCTAGTCAGTCAGGAATGTGGACACATGGAGAGGCAGCTGGGCCAGACTCCGGCTGTCTGTGCAAGCAGATATGAATCTAGGCAGAAAGACAGTGAGCACATCAGTGAGAGAAGGTTATTCGTTTTCTTTGTCCATGGAGTCTGAGTTGAGAAGTCACAGCATTTGCTCCGCCCAGGCATTTTGGGAGTGACTAAAGATTTTAAGAGGGACCAAGAGGAACAACGAGTGCATTCAGGCTTCTCTCTGCTGAATTTCCCCCCCATGATTAGAGAGAATTTGTTTTGTGTTTACATTTGGTTTCATCAGGGGCCTCAGCTGAATTTGTAGTCTTTCAGGACAATTCCTCTGGAAATTCTTTGGTCTTCTTCTTGCTGCTTTTAATACTCTGTGAGGCTGAGAGGATGGTATGTTCACCCTTCTAGGTCTCCAAGGGACCTTTCATATACTGGGGAGCAGTGTGAATGTAGCCTGGAGTCAAGAAGGTTTTACACAGCTTCCTTTAAAAATTCAATGTTTCTCCAGTCTTGAGGATCGAACTCTACCACTGAGCTATATTCCTAACCCGCTCCTTTGTGTGTGTGTGTGTGTGTGTGTGTGTGTGTGTGTGTGTGTGTGTGTGTGTGTGTGATGAATTCTTGTCAAGTTGCCCCGGCTAGGTTCAAACTTGGTATCCTCCTGCCTTAACCTATAAACAGCTAGGATTATAGCTAGGATTGTATGCAGTGCCAAATTTGGTTCCAGTTTTTTATTGACGTAATGATAGTTGGTGCTTCTTATTAAAAAATTAAATGTTTAAAAAGTAAGAAGCAGGCAATAGGTAATGATTGTATTATCTTAAAAAATAATAATTAGAATGTTTCAGTGTAACCCAGGCTGATCTTGAATTCAGTGTTGCCCAGATGGGCATCAAACTCCTGGTCATCATCCTGCCTCAGAGTGCTAGAATTACAGCATTCGCCGCCATGCCTGGCGTTCTGTGTGTTCTCTCTTCTGGCCATGGGTATTGTTTTTGGTTAAAACTTATTAACAAGTGCTAACTATATTGTATGCAAAAATTTTCATTGGGTGCTCCCCAATTAATATTTTAAGTAAATATTTTAGGATAGTATATGTATATATGTGAGTACATGTTTATATAACAGACTATAAAAAATTAAACTTAGGTCATAAAAAGAGCTAGAATTACAAAAGTTTTAGAAGAAAGTTAAAAGTAGTGACCTGGAGCTTGACAAGGATTTCTTAAGTAGGAAAAATATGAATAGTAGATAGAAAAGGAAAAAGAACCAACAACAAATCAGATTTTTCCTAAATTTAAAAAAAGATACTTCTATAAAAATAAAAGGTGAATTATACTGAGGGAAAAGAGAAAGTAAGTCATCCTGAGAGTTAAAAACATGTACAACAGAAAATTTGACTCCAAAATATTTAGCAGGAGCCTGTGTGTATATGAAGATATACTCATAAATATTCATATCATCTTCATTTATAAGCAAAAACCTGAAGGTAACTCATAGGCCTCACCTGTCCATCAGCAGGTGGATGGATACACAAAGCACAGAATGTTCTTTAAGATGGATTACTACTCAACAGTGGTAAGTAGTCTATTGATATATTGAACAATATAGATTATAGATAAATCTAGTATTTTTGAGTGAAAAAACTAGACCACACACACACACACACACACACACACACACACACACACACACAGAGAGAGAGAGAGAGAGAGAGAGAGAGAGAGAGAGAGAGAGAGAATATGATTTTATTTACATGAAATTTTAGAGAACATAAATTCATTTGTGGTGTTGGAAAGTAGGTGACTAATTGCCTGGGAAGAGGAGAATGACAGTCATTGGGTACCTAAGACTGTAAGACTAGATAATAAAGTAGATCCTTGAGGACACAGTGAAGTTAAAGTTACATGGGATTGTTTGCAAAAGAAGAGTTCTTGTTACAACATTGTAGAATTCTTTCTAACTTACGTTTCAGAAATGTTCTGAGGTATTGTTAAGGACAGTATTCATGGGAGACAGGGTGACAGAAAATCCCGATGCCTGCAGAGCGCTCTGCTCTCAGGGCGTCTCTTCCAGTCAGCATGGCTGCTTCTGATTTATTGTTCTATGTGGGTGGGAGGCCCGGGTGGGAGCAGGGCCTCCCCTACAGACTGCGGAACATCGATTTTACCTCTCTGTTGCCATTGATTTTCATCTAGAGAATGGAAAATTGAAGCATTTGTTTTAAGCCTTCCAGACAAACCACGCTCTCCAGTTCTGCTCATGTATTGTGAATGGGAGGAAAGGATGTCAGGATACAACTCACAATATCTAAGTGTCCCCTTCAAAGCCTTGGGCACTCATCTGTTTTTAAATAAAGAGCGATAGGGCCCAACTTCCCAAAAGGCTGGGCCTCTGTAATGTAAGGGCCCTTCATCTGCACTTCCTAACTATCTGGAATAACAACTAATTCTCTGTGCTAGCAGAGAATTCAGATCCAGGCGAGGCTTTCAGTACAGTAGACCAATCTGAGAGCTATTTCTCTTTTATGTGAACTTGAAAAAAAAGAATCAAAGTGTTTGAGGTCAGAGAGAAGTACATCATAGAGTGTGCCTCAAATACTAAACTCTCAGAGGATATTTAAAAGGATGATGGTTATTTCATCTCAGTTTTGTTTTACAACAAAGAACTGCCTCCTGCTACAGGGGGCTTTGAACAGGTTGATTATACATACACATGTCTGTCTAGGTCTGGAAGACATGTGGCCACGTGCAAGGTGGGAGATTCCTGGATGCTTGGACAGCTTTCTTGTGTTCCATAGCTTGAGGTACTGGCAGTTACCAGTATGTGATTGTGCTCACACTTGTAACTATGATTTTATAGTAATATATCTCAGTCCTTGTTTCCAAAGGGCCCGTGTGTTGCCTTGTGTTCTGTTTTAAGCTCATAGTATCTTCATAGACTGTGTTCTAAGCCTGGACAGTGTGCTAAAATGTACTTGGTTCTGTTGTTAGGATGATTGTGGGGTTAATGCAGGTGAGTTTGGGGTTTGCCCTCTTCGATTTAGTCACTTTGCTAATGGGAAAAAATTTCACCTGGCTTAGTGTTTTGCAAATACATACGTTGGGCATGTCATTCAAATCAAATATGCCCAACGCACACCACTGGGCGATGGAAGAGAAAGGGCTGATTTAAAAGAAGCACAGAGTGATCACTTACTGTGCAGGGGATTTTGCTGGCTTCTCACAGCAGTCTGCCAAGTCTATATTATAATCCCCACAGATGGATTGTTTAAATAATTGCCCTTATCGCCAAGGATCTGAACAGGGCAGATTAGGAGCCACACTGGCAGTCACACCACCCAGATCCCTTTACCTGTCTCACAGCTGCACCACTGTGGGGTCACAGGGTGAGTTCTCAGGCAGCTGGTGTGTTTCCCTCACCGCCAAAGCCACCAGCTAATATCTGGTTCCAGAAGTGCCACAGTGCAGGTCCCTGGGCCCTTCTCTCTAGTCTCTGACCCTTCTCAAGAAATTGGTCTGGGCCACGGCACTGAACTTCCTACAACAGTAGTTGTGGGTTGGTTGGTCTCCTTTGTAGATTTTCCGAAAGCATTCATTTAAGCCATATGCCACTTAAATACAAAGATATTTAATTACTTTAAGTTGATAAGGCTTAAGAAAAAAAAACAAATACTGTGTTTCTCTACCAAAGGCAAGGATATAACTGTTCATGGGGACTTAACTGAGCATGACTTTCTTTTCTTTTTTCTTTTTCTTTTCTTTTCTTTCTTTCTTTCTTTTTTTTTTTTTTTTTGAAACAGCATAATGGAGACTGGTCCTGAACTCACTATGTAGTCCAGGCTGGCCTCAAACTAATGGCAATCTTCCTGCTTTAGCCTGCTGAGTGCTGGGATTACAGGTGTGTGCCGCCATGCCTAGCTTATGTGGTGCTAGTGACTCAAACCCAAGGCCTTGTGCTTGCTAGGCAAGTGCTCTAACTGCTGTGCTGTGCCCCTGAGAATGATTTTATAATTCATACAAGATACAAGTGACTTAATTTCTCTATTCCTTTATTTTCCTTTATGAAACTGAAAGTATTGATTGGACGATCTTGGTGACAAGATCAGCAGAAAATAAAAAGCATTTCATGATGAAAATGTGAATAATTTTTTGGAATTTTCAGTCCCTTGAAGAGGGGAATAGAAGCAAAGGCAGCAAGACAAATTTAATAGGTTTACAAATATATTTGCTTAAAGTAGCAAACGTAAGACTTTTATAAAATGCATCCTACCCCACCTTGTCCTGCCTTCTTTTTCTTTGTTCTTTATTTTTCATTAAATCTCTTCAAAACCGTCTGAAACTGCAAAGTGAGTGGCTTACATAACAAGGGCTTCCGGCAAGTCTCATGGTCTCCTGCCAGTAAGGCAGTTTGTGGGTGTGGCCCTCCTCGGGACCACAGTCTCTGCCCCAGCTTGTTATCGTTCTTCCGGTTACCATGCTACACTGCTTTCCAGAGGAGCAGTGCGCATCTTCCCTTGACTCCAAAGCATTGACTCATTGTCTTTTCCTTCCTTTTCTGCCATTTCCTAAGTGTAGAAGATGAAGAATGTTTTATGGTTGAATTCCTAAGGTGTGCGTGTGCCCAGGTGCTGATAAGTTGTGCGTCTGCAGAGCTGGGAATGGCGGGTGTGCGTGTGCCCAGGTGCTGATAAGTTGTGCGTCTGCAGAGCTGGGAATGGCTGTTTACAGGGTCAGCCTTGATTAACGACATCCTCTCGCTTCCTACCTACATCTCTGGGACAAAGGACTCAGTGCCCTGCCTGGGCCCTGGATGCTGTGTTTCTGCGTGTCTTTTTGTATAATTCAGGCACATACAGAGCAGCATATTTCCTGCTTAGTCTATCAGAGACAGGAAGTTGAGATGGGTGTGCCTGGTTGAATCAAAAAAATAACTGTGATTTCCAACCTGGATTGGGTCCTGCTGACAGCACATAGGTGTGAGACATAATAGTGTGTCTGTCCCTATGTATCGAGAAACGTGCTTCTGCTTCCTTGTAGTTCACTAAACAAGTCAAATGCCTGTCCTGAAGGCTGAAATCCCCCAATTTCTGGGACATTTAGCACCCAGGTAGATTAGGGCCCTTATAGCCCCTTTCAAAGCATCTTTTTGGACAAACATTGCTCAGTTTCCCCATGTTTGCTTATATGTGTTCTAATTTTTTCAAGCATCTTTTCTTTTGCTTTGTTATTGATACATCATCTACTGTTGCCTTCTTGCTTCTGCACAAAACATATCTGGATCTCAACTCACAGATTTTCAGTTTAAACATTTTGTATCAGACTAATTGAAACCAATGAACCATGAAAGACATTCTTTATGGATATCAGTCACCATAGTAGGGCCCATCTGGGGCATTGTCCGCGTGGATTCTGGGGCCAGAAAATGGGCTTAGGATGATTTAGATGGATATCCAAGGCTATCTTTAGAAGGACTTGTGTTTTAAATAGAATGTTCTCAAGCTAATGCTCTGTCTGCAGTGTTCCTCAAGGAAGGGGTGGGCAGAGGGCAGACTTTCCATTCTCATAGGAACGGGAGAGATGAAAGTTAATTAGTTGGGGGACCTTGATACCTTTCTAAGGCGCTCTCTTAAGCAATGTTTTTCACAGGCACACATTGAACCTGATGCAACTCTGTTGCTAAGTAATGAAAGCCCCTTTTCCCAGCTGGCCTGGCCTGCCGTTCTCCTACAGTGGGAGCTGCTGGTGTGCCAGGCTTCTGCTTGAACTGCAGATCTAGCCTCCGACTGGTGAATTGACCTGATGAGAAAGAGGAGGCCCTGGCTAATGCATCTTATAGCCATGAGACACCTTCAACTTGAGAGGAAGATGTTAAGGCGTTCGAGTTTATAATCATTCTTTCATTCAACAAATATTGATGGGTGTCTTTCATTTGCTAGACACTATTTATTTAAAATTTGTGATGAGTAGACCTCTGTAGTTATAGAAGTCCATGAGAAAACATAGGTGAAATGAAATTATCTCTTCCCTTGTGAGGAGCATTAATTAGCAGCAGAGCAGGGCGATGTGAGAGTCATTTTACCCTTTTGGAATGATACTCTTACCTCTTGGGGAGGTAAAACATGACCCACACCAGTAGGCAAAGAGTAGGGGAAAGTGTTCTCACTGTAGGAAACAGGTTAGGGGAAGCATCTGAGCTACGGAGAGGAAGAAATTGCGGGGCTTGCTGACCTGAAGAAAGTGAGAGGAGGAGGATAAACAGATGGCTGTTATGAGGCTAGAGGCGAAAACAGGACTATGTCCTGTAGTGCTTTGAAGGCTGTGAAAAGTAGCTTTGGCACTTAGACCCACTATGACAGGACATCTGTATTCTTGGAAGAGGGAGAGTGGTAGAATCCTGCAACTAGTGATTGCCTGAATTTCCTTGAATTCTTGCTCTTTCATCCAGAATCTGTGCAATACAAGAGAAATTAAAGGGTTGTGTGGTTGAGTGGAGTACTTATTTATGTATGCACAGAAATCCTGAAGATTTTCTTGTTGAGCTTATAGCCAAGTACAGGAGATTAGGGACAAAAGGGTGTGTAGGGGCTAGAGGAATGGCATAGCGGTTAAAGTGTTTGCAAGCACAAGGCCCTGAGTTTGATTTCCCAGCACCACATACAGCCGGGTGTGGTAGTACACACCTGTAATCCCAGCATTCAGGAACCGAGGCAGGAGGATTGCTGTGAGTCCAAGGCCAGCTTGGGCTCCATAGTGAGTTCAGGACCAGCCTGGGCTACAGAGCGAGACCCTGTCACAAAAAGTATGTAATCTAGAAAAATGAACAAATGCCGTGAAACAAAGCTGAAAGTCCCCACCTCCAAATAGCCTTGCATTGGTAATTAAGTTCAGTGAATTTAAAAGAAAAGAAACCAAAAGCCAATTCACTCTGCAGCGTTCTGCACCCTGATCCTTTCCTCCCAATCGTGTCCTCCCTGCCTGCGTGATCCATTCATGTCATTCCGATAAGTACAAAGTCTTGGATTCATTTCAGTTCCCGTTCTAAAGTCTGAAGACTCATCTAAATGTCATGTAAACCAGATATGGTTGAGACACAGGTACAATTTATCCTCGGGAAAATTATCACCTGTGATCCTGTGAAACTAATATAATGTGCTTCCTAAATACAATGGTGAGACAGGCATAAGATAGGCAGCGAAGAATCTCATTCCAAAAGGGTAAAATAGAAAATAAAAGTATAACAAATCCCAACAGGACAAAAAATATTAAACATTAAGGCTCAAGAATAGTCTCTTTTGATTTGATGCTGTCCCACTCAGGCCTATGTGAGCCAAGGTTCTACCTTCCTGTCTCAAACTCTGGACCCCTTTGGATGGTGGTATTAACTTTCCCATACCTTTTCTGGGATAGAGTTGGTTCCCAAGGCACCAGGCAACCTTACCCTGAATGGTTTAGCACCTAGATCTTATGCCCATGGCTTTTTTCATCTGAATTTCATGCTAGTGACTCTTTGCACATGCAATTGCAAGAGTGGGTCTACCATTTGGCTCTACAGATATTGCCTCCAGGGGAGCTCTCTGTTTTGGCCCCATGGTACCTACCAGAGCTCTCACACTCTGGGCTGTGAGCAGGGGAAGCTCTGTTCATTTTTTACAGGTAATTCTTTCGTGGTTTTAGATGGTAGCTCCTGGCTTCTGATTCAGTGGATGACTAATCTCCTTGTGGGATTCACAAATAGTGCTTGGCTTTTGTTCGGACAGCTGGTCCATACTAATCTCCTTAACAAGAGCTAGATGTCACATCCTTAGATCTTTCTTCAGAGCATGCTCTCATTCTTTATGAGCAGATTGTGAATTTCTTACATCTTTAGGAACTGCTGCCCTTTTGCTGAACAGTTTCATCTTTGCGTTATGTTACTATAAGCAGTCAAGAGGAACCCGGCCATTCCTTCAACACTTCGCTCAAATATTTCCTTATCCAAATATCCAGTTTTCCTTTTTGCAAATTCTTTTTTTCCCACAAGATTTTAAAAGCCAAAGTTTAGCCAAATTCTCTGCCACTTTCTAAGATCATGGCCTTTCTGGTTACTAGTCGGATGTCCCTCATTTGAACTAAGCCCTTGTCCTTGTCTAATTCCTACTGCTGAGGATTATTTAGTGTTTCTCAGAGAATGTTGAAGGTCTCTATGTAGCCCTCCTCTGTGTTCTGGGCCCTCGTTGGGATTGCCTCTGATGGTTCCTGTGCAGAGTGTAGGCTCTTTCTGACAAGCATCCCAGAGTCTGTCCAGTTAAGCCCGTTATCTAGTTCTTGAATTGCTCTGTGTATTGTTACGGCAGGGCTGTGCTTCTTGACGTCAGTTTTCTATCTTAGTTCATTCGGGTTGCTATAACAAAAATACCATATACTAAGTGGCTTGGAAATGCCAAGATATGCTGCTCAGAGTTCTAAACACCAGGGACTCCAAAGACAAGAGGCTAACACATTGGGTGCCTCGTGAGGTCCTGTCCCTCATCGATGGTGACTTCTCCCTGCTTTCACATTGTGGACGAGGTCAGCCAGCTCTCTGTGATCTCTTTCATATAAGGGAAGCAATTCTGTTTATGAGGCTTCGATGTCATGACCAATTACCTCTCAAATGCCTCACTTATTTGAGGGTTACAGCTTCAGTCTATGGATATCGACAGTCACAAATGGGTGGTTTGTGGTACTTGCCATATTTTATGTGTTCTCTCTTGGCTGAGTGCACACTCTCCTTTTTGTCATGTTTATTCCATGCATGGCACCCAGATCCTCTGAGCGTTCGCCCTATGAAGACACCACTTGCTAACCTGTGTATCTCTTGTGCTAGTTCAGGCTTTTGCACTCTTAGGTGTTCACAGCGTGTTTAATGAATCAGTGAAGAGAGACATTGGGAAAGTAGGGCCAGGACAGTGTGTTTAATTAGGACCTGGGATAAATCAGCGAAATTGCAAAGTGGTGCTTACAGTAAGATTGGAGTCTGTTGATACCAAGAGAACAGGGAGTGTATATTCATTTCCATTTGTCTTCTGCGTGGGATTTACCATATTCCTGGAAATAGAGAAAATACTCAAAAAGTGTCCATGATCCTCCCAAGGGAAACCAGAGCTAACATTTCATCTGGTGTGAAAATGGCCTTGTTCTTAGAAAGAGCAGTGTACCCACCACCTGCACCCTGACCAGCCTAAGGGACTCTTTCTTTAGAGTCTTGTCTCCTTGCCTGCCCTTTTCTTGCTAAGTGACAAGACACATCTAAAGGTCAGCTCTTCTCTGGGGCCGTGGGATGTCATTCATCCCATTGACCTCAGGAGTCTTGGAGCTGCAAGTCTGTGTTCTTCAAAAGTACTGCCAAATGGCCTTGGATCTGCCTTAAGGAACAAAGGATAGGGACATCCCACTCTGATGGCCATTTATAAAAGGTCTTGCACATTTCTCTACTCCTGAGCCCTCAGGGAAGGAAGCTTCAGGTTCCATAACATCTTTTCCCCTAGGATCTGACTCTCCTGCCTTTGGCCTTTCTAGCCCTTCAAAAAATAGGAGCAAACAGAATTTTCTAAGGCCCGTGTCATCCACTCATTCACAAGGAAGCCTGGGAAGGCAGCACACGTCATTTTCATCATCTTCTCTGTCCTGGAGAGAAGCCTGGTATAGAGGTCACTCAGGTATGCAGCTGCCACTGTCTAACATAGGTGGGCCCAGAATACATCTGAAAACCATTTGGAGTTGAATTGGCTGGCGTATGTATCTGCCAGCCTAGCTGCTTTCCAACTTAAGCACTTTCTCCAGGTGTTGTTTTCATTCCTCATGTCATGAGAGGAAATGGATTTGTTGCTCCTCATGTTGGTTATCTTTGGTCTTTTAGTGAAATCTCCAAAACTTTTCATTAGAGTAGTTCTCAAAGTGATGCCTAATAGAAATTAGTGAAGCTACAGGTGGGGGTGGAGTGTTCCACCCTGGCGAGTGCAGACTTTGGGAGCGCAGATGCAATGTTTCTGCTAGGCATTTTGGCCTTGTTGATCATGTGATTCTGTTGTGGAGAATTTCTCTCATGGTAGTAAATAGATTTGCCCATAATGTTGTAGAAGTATAAAGATGTCCAATATAGGTGACTACAATATTAGAGAAACGGAAACATCTTCTAGCGGATCTCTACTTGAATTCTGCGGTCTTGGGAGCCTTCCCACTCAATCTGTGGAAATTGTGCCTCTCTCTCTGGACATCTTTCACTCAGTGCTTGGAGTGTCCTCCTTAGATTGAGCCTAAGGCCTCTACCCGCCCCCCACACCCTGTACCATGTACACATTGTCCCAGATAACCCTCTGATGTATAGTACTGTGACACATTGGATTACTACCTCTGCCAGAACGTCTTTGAGCATTTTGTCTCTACAAGGGAAGCAGGTTGGTACTCGGCTGATGGCAGACCAGGGTTGCCAGCGATAAAGAGCTGTAGCACGTGAGAAGCAACCAGGAACACAGGGCAAAGGCACATTGATATGGAAGTGGGGCTGGCTGCTTGGTACACTCCCAGAAAGGGGTGGCATATGAACTTGGGAAAAGGAGGGAGGATACTGGCAGATAAAGAACAACTATAATAAAACCAAGAGAGAGCTAGGCTTAGTTCTTGACAGTACAGCCAGTGTAGTCCCTACCAGGGACTACTGCAGAGGTGAGGAGTTCTTCAAGGTGCTGCCTTTTCTCCTTCCACAAAATGGAACAGGTTAGGATGCACCTACCTCTTGCTGTGCTTTGGGTGAATGGCCCGATATCGATAGTTTGTGTGACAGGCTATTCTACCCGTGATCCTTCAGTACCAAATCTCAATGCCAGTCTGTCTCTAAACCTGACCTAAAAATTCTCATGATCCTGATGCCGCTTCTGCTCCATTTTGCTGACTTACTTTCTTATGTCAGTCACATGCAGCATCCTCCCACCACCCTAGCCAGGATGGTTTGCTGCTGCTGACTAAAAAACAAAAGCTGATTTTATTTTGCAGACACTTACCCTATGATAGTCAATTTTCTCCAAGAAATGCAAATAAATGTTTTCTAAGATTATAGCAGTGAAGCTCATTGTGGAATTACTTGGGCTTACAGTCTCATCTTCACTGCATATGTGAGCTTGCAGACAGCCGGAAGCTGTGTTAGTAACCCCTCTAGCTGCTCTGACCTCTGCTGTGAAGAGGCAGGAACACGAATACTTAGGAAGGGGACACCAAGTGAAATTCCCAGCCCTTGGCTTGCTTGGTTATTATTTGCTTTTATCGCATTAGGATGTCCATTGCTAAAGATTTCCTCTCAGGTCTCAGGGCAAGGGATAAGACCTTTCTTTATTGGGCTAGTGACCAAAGACAAGCAACAGAACAAGAAATCAAAACATAATGCCAAAGGTCAGTGGGGAAAAGTAACAGTTTCTTTTCTGTTCCCTATTAGGAAGAAATGGATTTTTAAAACTGAGTACATCACTGACTATTATCCTAAGGGAAGAAGGAATGCTCAACTGCTCATTTACATTTCCCTAATAGCTTGCTGTTATACTGCTACCATGGTGAATTTCCTTAACAAAGCACAATTTTGGTTGGAGCCTGTGAGTGCTAGTGAGTGTGCCAATGCCCATGTTTCCATGTTTGTCAACAGGTTTAAATTTATGTTAAAACCCACCAGTCTTTGCCTTACAGAGTCCCTTTTGCCCTTGGCTGTGGTCTTTCAGTCCCTTAACTGGAAGTGACTGCAGAGGCAGTCTCCAGCTGGTTAGTGACATTTACATAATCACATCAGCTTGCTAATCTTCATTATCTGGAGTGGAAACACAGAGGGCATTTGTGAGTTTTAGGCTAGAGGCAGGATTGGCCAGGATCCTATCTGGTTAGAAGTCTCAGGGGACCTCAACTCAAGTCATGTCTAGAAGCGTGTGAACCGCCAGACATGGTTTGTGACTGAGCAGGTTCCTTTTCCTCCTCCTCTTTGCCCATTGTTCAAAGTTTGCTTCTGACTATCTTAAATCTTAGATGGCTTGAGGAATTCTTGAAATTAATTCCCAGTTTTTTGACATATAGGTTAGTGATTTGTGAGTCTTTGGTCTCTTGAAATATGAACAAAAATAAAACCAGTAACACCTCTTCAGAATAAATTGAGCTATTCACAGTAAAGAAATATAATCTTACGTTTCATGCTTATCATTGCATTTAATATATAAAAGTTTACATTTAGTATAGTACTAGTTGTGAGTTCTTTGCTCAATTTCTGGCACATAGAACCTGTTATAAGCATTTGTTGTAAAAGCAAAAAATCTCTAGATTACTTGTTAAGGCTTATGCCTTCAATTTTGATAATTTTGTATGAATAGATTCTTTAAGAATGAGTGCACAAATTTGAGTAGGGAGAGATCCCATCCCTTGGTCTTCTGAGAAACCCTGGAGGGCAAGACAGGGAGCTTCTATCGGTGTAAATTCTTGGGTATTTTCAGCCTTCTTTGCTGGCCTGGAAGATTTTTCTGTGATTCTAATCATTTGGGCTTCTTTAGACTTTTCTAGAGAAATGAGGAAAATAAGTGTGAATTTAATGACATGTACTTCTTTAAAATGCTAAAAATGCTTTGCTTTTTAGATTGTGACCCAATTAGGCAATACATGTTTCTAAAAGAATTAAATAATACAAGGACATATAGAATAACAAATCACAAACTCTGTGTTTTATATCCTTAATCCTCCTCACCCTATCTTGGTTTTGTGTCATTTTAAGCCATTTATGTTTTATGTCATTTTTTGTTCATCTTTACAAGCACCATATGTGTAGAAATTCTCTTTTAGGGTGGTTGAATCCTCTCAGTAGAGTGCATACTTGCCCCGCTACCATGGCCAGTCTGCAGCCCAGGGTAGGTTACAAAGTCCCAGGTTGAAATGAACCACAGTCTGTGGTAGATATTTGGATATAACAAGAAAGATATTCCTGCTTTTGAAATTCCATTTATAATAGGCACATGTCTTTTTTGTAGCCTTGGTTCTACTCTGAGCCTTTTAAAACGTATACTTTGCTCGTAGGTTTAAAGGTTTTTGGGTTCCTGCATCAGGCTGGTTGGGCAGCATGTGTGTGGGCTGATAGTTCTTTGCTTTCCTGTGGGGCCTGCCTGCCCAGGCCTTCATCAGGGATGCATTGTGACTGTGTCTCTTCTTAACTGTCCCAACCAAGTTAGGGTAAAAATCACAGAAGGACTCTGACTTGCCTGGGGTTGACCTGTCACCTTAAGTCAGTGGGTGTCTTCCTTCTACCCTGGGCTTGGGTTCACTTTCCAAGCCTGGGTGCTTCCTACCACCTCAAGTCTGCTTCACCCAACAAGTCCCCCAGCTCAGGCTTCCAGCAGCCTCCTGTGCTCTGCTGTCGCTTTTCTTTCTCTTTGAGTCATTGGAGCAGGAAATCAGACATTTTCATTCAAGGCTTAAAACAATTCCTGGAGTATTATAGGCGCTCATCAAATTCTGTGTTAGGTGTTTCTGAAAGTAACAATAGTAGTAGTATCAGCAGCGGCATAGGAAGTCCTCAGTAAATATTTAGCATTTGGTGTCATTACTCCTTATTTGTCCTTTTAAATTTCAACTTTCTGTGAACAGCTTGTCTTTTGTGGCACTGAGTAGCCAATAGCATGTGGGATATTACCTGGCAGGTAGTAAATCCCTGTATTTCTTTTTGCCTTGTTAGAAAACCCAGATTCTCATCTCATGTCTAGGACCTTATGGCTTCAGAAAAGAGCGAAACTTACAAGTTCATGCGTGCGAGGTTGACTTGTCAAGTGGGAGCCTCTTTTGTCAAAGTGGCTTCTGGAAGTAGCACAGGATGTTACGCTCTTCCTGTGTAATTTTATGACTTAGTATAATGACTGATATAACCCTAACGACAGAAGAATTATAGCATCATTTTTTATGACAGATGATTTCAGTGGTTAACTTGTTTTTCATTGCAATTAACATTCATTATTTTGTCTCTGGTTCGAAATAGCCACAATGTCAACTATCTGTGCATCTTTAGAAGCAGTTAGTTTTGATTTTACAAACAAATTCAATTTAATTTTTGAATGGGCGGTTTTGCTGTTAACATGAAACTAAGATGCATGCACTCCCTTAAAGCCAGCAAGTAAATACTGTTGTCACTGGGCAAGGATTGTTTTGATAAGTTCTTCACACCTCTGAGATGGTAAGTTCACCTTAGAGATCCAATGACAGAACTAAGATTGGACAGAAGAGGCCCTGGGATGAAGACTGATTATGTAAACCTGTTTTTCCACCTGTTCAGTGGGAGCGATAGTGGTCTCTACCCTTAAGGAACTAGGGAGCCACATTTAGGGGATCTAGACTGCTGCACAATAGTTTACACAAAGCAAGTAGGGTGTCACTGCTGTTATTTATTATCTGGGATTGCTTTCTTCCCTCACCAGCTGCTCATATGTACAGTAAAATGATTCCACCTAAAGTTATGCAAATATGTCCAAAATAAAATGAATGACCCTTCTTCAATGACTGCCAGAAGAATGCCAAGAATTCTACCACACATATTTTTAGCAGCCATTCATTTCCACTTCCCCTTTTCATCATTAAAATATTTTTGACACAGATTGTTGAATTTCATTCAGGAGAATTTTGTCAGGAAGTGTATTCTTGCACATTGCTTAAAAATTGCTCTGAGGGGTCTCCATATTGTTTTCATTACTGGTTGTATCAGATCACAGTCCCACCAGCAATGTAAAAGGTTTCCTTTTCCCCCTCATCCTCACCAGCATCAGTTGCTGTTTGACTTCTTGATATGCGCCATTCTCACTAGGGTAAGATGATACCTTAGTGATGTTTTGATTTATCTTTCTCTAATGGCTAAAGATGTTGAACATTATTTCATGTATCTCCTAGTCATTTGAACTTCTTTATCTTAGAACTGCCTATTCATTTAAACAATATGGAGATTCCTCAAAAGGTTGAAAATAAATGCCCCATTTGATCTAGTGATACCAACCACTTCTGGGTATTTTTCCTAAAGCCGTAAAAGCAACATATAATAATAATACTGTATACCCATGTTTATGGCAGCAAAATTAACAGTAGCTAAACTGTGGAAAACATAAAAATACTAACCAACAGCCCAGTGAATAAAAAAACTATGGTATGTGTACACAGTGGAGGACCATTCTTCTATAAAGACAGATAAGTTCGGGGTTTTTGTAGGTAAATGAACTCAATTTGAGACCATTATGCTTATGAAGTAAGTCAAACTCAGAAGGAAGAGTGTTGTGTGATTGCTCTAATAAATATTGGGGGAAAATACTGTATCCTATCGTTTTTCTTGCAGTGAACTTCTGAACATGGTGCCACACTGCAATGGTCAGGCAAGTGACTAGGTCTCACCTGATGTCACGAAAGTCTCCTTGGATGTCACCTGTGTGAAGGCAGCTGGGCATCAATCAGTGATAGGGGATATGTGAGTAGGTAGCAGCAGGCTCTTTTGAAAGCAAATTCAGGGAATGCTTCGTGTTTCCAAGTACCAAGAACCACAAAAATGATTAAGACCCAGTCACTGCCCTTGACCCAATCACTTGCCTAGTACATTGACACCTATAGTCACACCATGGTGCTTATCACTGTTGGGTCTGAACAAGGTGTCACATAGGGAACAATCATTGTATGGTTAACTCTGAGGTGAGCGTCAAGAGCTCAGGAAAGATTTCACAGAAGGCAATGAATTTGAACTTTGAAAAAGAAATAAGTATGTACTATGCAGGCAGAAAGCATTTGCTATGTCCTTCAGACTTGAATTTACATGGCAGATGTGGCTGTCTATAGATAGAATCAGTAGGCCCGAGTGATGGGGAAAGTGGTTGAGTGGAATAGAGGTGCGTAATTGGAGACTAGTAGAAGAGCCTGACCCATCCAGAAGTGAGTACAGGGCAAGCTGGGTCAGTAAACACCAAAACTCAGAGTCTAGATTGTAGCCTGGCGGAGATGAGGAGAGAAGATGGAAGTTTTAACTAGGAGAGTCACATGCTGATTTATACGTAAGTTATCCTTCTGCTTCAAAAACATAAGTGCTGGGAACTTTGTGGACTTCCAGAAAAGATTGAGAATAAGTATCTTAGTAAATCAGAATAGAAAATGCTGCTGATGACCTGATTGTCTTCCCTCCACTTAAAAGGCTTCTAGGTTTTTATGCCCACAGGCTGCCCATCCACACCAGCCAGACTGAGAGAGAGCCTGGGCTTGGCAGCCAAGGGAAGGGCTGACAGGACCTGCCTCTAAACTAAATTGCAGTGTCAGACCAGTTGATGAATGCCTGTGATGTTGGGCATAGTAATCCCATCAAGATACCTTCATTGAATTTCACTCTTCACTGACTGAAGAATTGAAATATTTGAGTTAGAAATCTAGGTTTTTTTTGCCTCAACTGTACTGGTTATTTTTTATGATTTGTGCTGAGTTGCGGGGTGGGATGTTGAAGTAACATGCACAACTGCCAGACAAGTTTTGTCTCCTTAAGCTCACATATACTCAGACATAACTTTATTTACGTGACCCCTGGACAGAGATCACAAGCTTGCTGGCCATCTCTGCCAGGGTCCTACGTAGCTGAGGTAAAGAATGTCTGGATTTTGTTCAGTCTATCAGGTGTGCTGTTTCTTCAGAATAGGAAAAAAAAGTTGAAATGACTCAGCCTGGAAAAAACATTTGAAATGACTCAACCTCTGTACCAACAACTCTCAAGACATTCCAGAAAATTTAAAAAGTAGTTTTACCTTGACATGATCCAAACCACCAGACCTTGGGTATGTTGAGCTCATTCCTTTGCAAGTGGAGTTGGAAGAACAGTGTTTCTAAATAGCACTATGTATAAAACCGAATCCTGATAATGAAAGGAATATTAAAAGGAGATTAAAATGTCCTGGGTCAGTGCCATGGTTTCCTGGACAAACATGTGTAACTGCCGTATGTTTATGTGAGATGATAGGCCACTTTCTTTACATGTCTCTAATTGCTCATGTGGAAAACTAAAATTGTTAGACTAGGTACCTTTAAGATAGTGTCAGATTCTGACATTTTGTGTTTTGTGTTTATCTACTACATAAGCACTGCAGTGATCATCCACACATAGGGACTCATCCTGGCCGGCATGGGTATCCTGAGTGTGGAGAATACTCAGGCCTTGTAATAGGTACTAGCAGGTTCACCTCCACGCCCCCATTTAATGATTGGACTTTGGGTCCAGAGACAGAGCTGACATGTCACTGACTGGTGATTGATAGCTCGTTCCCTCTTTGCCTGAAAGCCACTGGTTCTGTGTCTCTTCTCGCTACACAGTCTTTGTCAAGCTCTCGTAGACTTCTTTACTGTGGAGCATAATTGTGTATAGTTATGTTTGCTTGGCCAAAACTGCCACTTTTTGGACTTGATATCGCCTTTCTGGAAACTTATAGCAAGAATTGCTCCGGCTGCGTGGGGATTGACCCAGGAGAATGCCTTCCAGATGCCAGAACTTCTTCCCGCATTTTCTGACACATTACCAGTGTCAGGCAACCTGCTGGGTGAATGATGATAAATGGGTGGTATTCTCCGGAAGGAATCACATACTTGCAGGTTAACCCTTTGCTCGATGACCTGTTCCTCTACCACAGAGTCTCACCCACCCTTCATCACTGGAAATGGGAAACAAATCCTGAAATAGCAAGCAGAATGTGTCCGGTGAAAGATAACAGAAGATCTCGAGTCCAGATTAAAGGCATATAGCTTTGCACAGTGGCAGTATCGTAGCCCATGAGGTTTACCCGAGGCGCAATTATTGCTAATTGAAAACTTTTCCAAATTAAAGGCATAGGATTGATTTCTTAAAATTTTAGGCCAAGGCACAGCCAAAGTGAGTAGCCGCCATGGATATAGGTAGGAACCAAATAACATACATGTAGGTGCCTTCAAAATGTATGTAAGCTAGTATTCTAATTTGGACTGACATTGGCCAAGAGAGAAGCATGCATCCTTGGATACCCTCTAGAGTTGCGATTGCCGCTTGGTTCTTGCCACTAGTCCGATTCGTAACTTTGGCTAAGCTCTTACTTTCTTTGCGCTTCGCTTGGACTAGGTCATCTGGAAGAGGGATTATGGAACTGTTTCCTCTTTCTGTTTGGTCAGATGAGTTCAGCAGTATACAGCCCGTCCAGCCTGGATCCTCAGTGGCCCTGCGGGTTATGCTATTGGTATATGCAGATCCACCCTGATGTTCCCTGAAATGTGGGACACCTTTTCCTCTCATTACCCTTCTCCTATTGCTGGGACAGGCTTACGGTAGGATAAGAACCGAATTGGTAGTTGGTCTTTGCGTTAGTCTTTTTTCCGTGCTCACTACCCTTCTTTGGGAGAGGGTGGGTTGCCTCAGACACCAAATTGAGTTTCTGAGGGATGAGGAATCATTAGTTGCTTAGCAGAAAGATAGTCCCTCTTCTGGGCTCATGGATTCTCTAGGAATATTGGATTCCCTCCCAAACCTGTGAATTTATCACAGTTTTGTGGCAATGGTAATTTTGTTCTTTATTCCTTCGTTTATTGGGGCAAACAAAAATTGTAATAGCTGCAATTTTCAATCATTTCCTGTTTTGCAGGCTGTATACTGAGCTTTTAAATAATCAGCTCATTTATATTTTAATAATATCTATTTGAAGTAGTTCTTTTTGCCATTTATAGATGAGGAAGAAGAGATTTACAGTTTTAAATATTTGCCAGGGTTACAGCAGCAGAGCTGTTTGAACCTGTATTTTCTGATTTGAGAGACCGTATGCTAACCACCATGCAGGACCATCAGTGAAAAACATTCCAAGGACACCATAATTGCCTGATTGATGGGCAGTTGAGAGACACTTGTCCTTTACACAGAATTTGGCCCATGGGCCATAGGAGTTGTACCAAGCAGTTTTCTAGGAGAATAGCTTCAGCTAAGGGAGAAAGGGGTGGCAGTTACTCCAGGCCTTTATTTGAGTGGTTTATGATATAGAAATGGGGTTCCTTGCTGTGGACATAAGCCATCTTAATAATGCCATTTGTCATTATGACAAAGGTTAGAATGAGGGGAAACTCAAACTGAGATGAAAGAGTATATTTTTGATTATTTTTATAGTTGAGAGTGACATCACCTCAGAATTTTTACTGAATGCTGAAAAATTCTTAAAGATATATTCACAGATACGGCCACTGTAGCTCATTCTAGGGGTGGAAAGCTCAGCTAAAGAGAGGTGATTTGAGTGGTGACGTGAGTCAGACACAGAAGATTAAATATATTAAATATCACATAGCTTCTCTGATTTGGGAAACCCAGAACACAGGCATTCTGTGGAACCAAATGAGCACTTGATAGTGGGATTTAGTGGGGATGGGGAGGATGTGGGAAGGCCGAAAATGTAAAGGGATTGTAAAATTGTTATATATGTGCACAAAATACTCATTGTAAACATTATGTATTGCATACACACACATATTAACAAAAGGGGAAAAATGAAAAAATAAAATATAATTAGAGGTAGTTTTCTACAACTGATATGAAATCTTTTGGTGATGTTTTTGTCTAAAGTCTTCACAGAGTGTGTGTCACTCATGTTAGAGATATGATAGACACTTATGGAAGTCTGCCCACGAGCCCTAGAGAGCTTCAGACTCTTGGGGCTGTTTCAGACCCCTGTGCATAATACATCTGTTGCTAAGGATGATCAGGGCACACTTTTACACTTTTTTTATTGTTTAAAATGTGTATTTTGAATGCCTTCCTATGTTAGTAATTAATATTTTCAACATTGACCACATTGTTTTCTTGGTCCATTTGTTGGGATGAATCTAGGTTTGGAGAGCAAAATCTTCACTTGTCCTCCCTCTTGGTGAGGTGGAACCAATGAGTGCTGGCCAAAGCTGAGAGGACTCCATTATTATTTGAGGCGTTCATACCTTCACTTATTTAGCATTATATTCTGGGGACCTAGAGGAATGAGTCGTGGAAACCAGAACTCCAACTAATTTATACTCTATTTTTTCATCCTTAGGCAAAAGAAGGGGAACTTGCCTCACAAGCACTGGGTTGGACCTTCGAATGTGGCCAAGTGCAAACCATGTCCCCTGGCTCAGTCAGCCATGGTCTGTGGCTCTGATGGTCACACCTACACATCCAAGGTTGGTCTTCACTGTTGTCTCTTCCTTTTTTGCTATCAGAAATATGCTAAGTCTGCCGGCCAAGGCTCTGATCCAAAACAGGAGCCCAGGCAGCTTGGTGGAAGCTGGGGCTTGCCCTTGAGAAGTTTCCCTGTGAGCAGACTCACATAACCCCGGGACAGGAAGGCATGCAACAATATAAAAATGTTATGTCCCATGTAATCGGAATGGTTGAGTACTAAGGGGAAAATATCCTTCCAGTGGCAGTCATTCAGAAATTAATGCCGAGAAGCCTGGAGAAGGTGAGTTAACATACTGTGAAAAAGAGGCGAGTTAGGTAACTCGTCCAGCGGGGAGCAGCCTAGAGAAGGAAGATGAGGGTGCTGCTTTGGTGTAGCACCGTCAGTGGAAGGAGTTTGACGTCACCCGGAATTTAATTTGTACTTAGGGACATCTAGAATGCATCTGGCACTGTGTGATGAGGAATTGCTTATTTCTCAGGGAGGACTGGAGGCTCCTGGTGTAATAGAGCAGGGCAAATATGGTGCAAGGCCATTGTAGCTCATATCAACAGAAAGAACGTGGCCTGAAGAAAAGGACTGAGGGCAAAGGACCTATTTATTTGTATTGGTGGGGATAAGGAAAAACTCTATAGAGAAATGACATTTCATCTGGTCTCCAAACTCAAGATTTACGGAGGTGTCAGGAATTACAGGGGTGGGGAAGGAAGTGATAATTTGTTCTTGGAGCTTTAAATGTTTTCTCTTTCAGATAAGTGCTGAATTTATGTTAAAGAATGGGTATATGTCACCCCTGGGGTAATGAATTAAGAAAGAAAAACCACAAGATCAATGAGGACTTTCTTATCTATTCTTTCGTCTAACAGATATTAACCCAGAACTCTTTTCAGATCGGACACTGTGCTAGGCACAAAGGTGCAGTGTGAGGATGCATGTCTGCATAATCATTTGTCAGACAGAGTGGAGGAACCGATCTCTGGCCTTCCCTTTTCTTCCATCCAAGCTGCATGGCTTTTATCTGCTTCTTGTGTTTCTGTGGAAGCTTCTACCTAAGGTATAGAGTTTCAGGCTAGCTGTTTGCTGTAGGGAACACTTCTGTGGCCTCTGGCCACATTGCTGCGTGATTCTTGGGCCTTTTTCTGAGGCTTCCTCTTTGTTTGTGCCCTGCATTTGAGAGGATACCCATGTGGCTGTAATGGTGAGGGGAGAGGCACGTGAAATGAGGGGGAGAAGAAGGATGTTGAGAATAGCCTGAGAGATGACATTGAGTGAACCAGAATATGGGAAAATGATAGAGAAATTCCAGGTTTATGGAATATTGAGATACAATTGCCTTAAGCATATGACATCACCACGCTAAGACAAAGACATCCTCACCCCCTTCACCAAACATGGCGCACAGGTGCAGTGAATCCTTTATAAGTAGCGTTGGACTAGGAGGAACCAAGAAGACTGGAGGGAAGCCGGAAATGGCGGTGTACTAGTCAGTCACCCTTCTCGAACTTGAGTGAAAGGGTTGGACAGACGTTAGTGGTGAGAAGGTAAGCTGCCAACCACGCTGAACGCAGTTGCCTGGCTAAGTACCTAAGATGGGGCTTTGGAACAGTTAGCAGCTCCTTGCAGTGCTTCTGTCTCTGTAAAGATCCAGTTTGTATTGTTCAGATGATTTTCTCCAGCTCTGTAGCAAAGCATCAATCTTTGGGCCCAAGTTTGGAGATGACCCACGAGATGTCAGAGAGGGATCAAGGTTATTGGACAAGTGGCATTGGCATATTGCACGTTAAACTCCAGCTAACACCTGCCCTCTCCCCTCTGTCTCTTGTTCGCTAAAGGAATTTAAAGTACCAGCTTCCCATGACCCCTGAGTTGCAAAGGTCCATAGCAACTTGTCAGATGTGGTGGCTTGAAATACTGTCAGTTGGCCAAGGAATGTCTGCAAGTGTTTGCAGGTCATGGTACTAAGCAGTCTGGTCTAGAGAAAGGTCTGTTGGTATCTGGAGAGTTTGCCTGCATTCAGGTGCTGGGAAATAGCTGGTTTAAGAGGCAGGATTAGGATACAAAGATCCCTTTGGAATGCTTATTGATTCTTTGCAAAAGTGGCCTCTGTATTGCACTGGCATAGCCTTTATAGGCCTTTCCTGGAAGCACCCTGCTGTGCCAGTCCGGTCTTTCATTTGCTGCACCAGGTTCATTAATGTCTAAATTCCTCAGACCTTCTCAACTCTTTGCTGAGAGCAGAAGAAAAGACCTCAAGCCACTTTATCTGAGATTGTGATACCCCCTCCCATTCTCCGTGTGCTGTATATTGCCAGCTTTCTGTTGATGAAACAAAGTATCTGAGATTGTTGATTTATGAGAAGGAAAGACTCATTTTGACTCATGGTCTTAGAGTTTTTAGTTCTCTGTTTCTTGGCCTTGTTGCTTTGGCCCAGTTGTGAAAGTATGTCATAGCAGGGGCATATAGCACAGAAGGGCTGGTGGCCTCTTGCAATGAGAGAGAGAGAGAGGAAGGGCCTGGGATTTCAGAATCCCCTTCTAGTGATCTAATTTCCTCCCACCTGGTCCCACCTCCTAAAGGTCGCATCACCTTCCAGTAGTGTTGTTGGCTGGGAGTCAACCGTTTAAGGCCTTGGAGACACTTAGTGCAACGTACTGAAGCCCCAAGGGACAAGACAACATTTGACACTGTGCCTTCCTTCCTAGATGTCTGTGATCTACCCACTTCTGTTTGATGTTATAACAAAGAGGAGAGGTTGGGAGGCAGCGTTCAGGAGAAAACGTCGTTGCTTCGTGGTGTTAGTGTACTAGCTGTATGTCTTTTGACCTCCCTTTCTGACCATAGTAGATCAAATATGAGTAAATCAGAGTCATCTGCTGATTGCTCTGCAGCTCTGAAGCTGAGCTCAGTTCCAAACCCCTGTGGCACTCAGTGAGGCTTTCTTCCTCAGAGCCTGTTTCAGTCCGGTCAGGTTAACTGCTGAGCTCATTCAGGTATTGCTGCTAAAGACATGCTCATTTTTAAAAATTGAAGCTCAAAGGACCTTTTCATCTCACGGACAAAGCATTGGAGACATTAGTAAATAGTTAGTAGGAGTGAAAATGTTACGATCTTTTCTGAATCACTGGAAATAGCAGGAAATAGTGCAGCTAAGACTGATGCATATTTAACTAGAAGTAATAAATTAGCTGTGGCAAAACTGTTTTGTAGCTCCAACCTCATCATCCCCAAGGGATCCCGCACCTTGCAACGAACAATCGCAGTTGTCCAGATGAAATGCTTGTTCCAGATGGGCCTGAAAGCTGTGGGGAGTTGTCGAGCAGAAGCAAGAAAGAGCCTATGTATCAGCCCGTCCTTGATGCTGGCCTCTGCCCTCAGATCCAACTAGACAAACTTGGTTTCTGCTTTTAGGACGCGGATGGTGGGAGGCTTCTAGAACTGGGGGTTGCACTCAGGAGTCTCAGTCTACAGCAGAGCTTTTCCTGTGACCTCAAACCAAGGTTGCCACTCAGCTGTGACTCCTCTAGGGTAAAAGATAAAGTGCCCCAGAATGCTGAGTCCTGAGGTGAGGATTACTAGATGTTACCTGGCAATAAATGTTCATTCAGATTCTATATAGCATAACTCAAAAGGAACAGAAGGCCAGTGTTGGGAATTGATGCACTGGAGGTCTACACACAGCTCAGTGAAGAGTGTGAGGCGGATCTGACCTTGGACTTGACTTCTGAGCAACATCCTCCTACCCCAGCCATTCTTAGCTGCCCCGATGATACGTTCTCTCAGCCAAGAAAACTGACATAATGCAGAAGTTTGGTAAATACTTTCTTGGCTTCTTTCCTGCTGTGTGCCATACATTGTGCTAAATACTAGAGATGCGACAAGAGGGAAGACAGACAAAGCCCCAGTATCTATGGAAATTATAAGGAAGGTGGACAAATTGAAAAGCAATCTACTTTGATAATGATAACCTCTGGATTAGGAAGTGGTTTGTCTCCAAAGAGTTCAAGTGCTGTAGGCTCAGCCTCCGTTGTGGTGATGTTAAAGTAACTTGGCACTGAAGAATTGGAGCCGTGTGCCAGGTAACTAGGAATACCAGCCTTGCAGTGGTCTTGCAGACAAAATTCTCTTGAGAGTGAGTTGTTGTAAAAAGAGCAAAGCTAGTCCTCCCTTGGCTGTGGGTTCCTTTGCTTGTAGGGGTCCCGTTTTGTGTGTCCTTTTGTCATGCAGCTGTGACCATGATGCATTGTAAGCGTGAAGCTCATGAGCTAAATAAACCCATTTCCGTCATACATTATGCAACTTCAGGTGTCTTTTTTTATAGCAACAGAAAATGGATTAATGAAGTGGGTGTTCATGTTTGGTGTGCTACAGTAGCATCTATCAGGTTACCCATCTGGAGGTTTAACAGTCTTTTTAGAGGAGGTGCTCATGATTTTAGAGTTTTCTAGTCTTAGTGCTGGTCCCACTAAGGCCTCAAGGCTGGAAAGAATCAGTCAGCGAGAATGGGGGTCAGGCAACCTCATTTAGGGAGATTGGTGTGTGAAGAGATGAAAGCAAAGGACTGGAGCAGTGTTGGTGTAGCTGGGTCACATGTGGGGTGACGGCAGGCTTGAGTAAGCTGTAGACATGAGTTATTAGGGGCCACGTTTAGCAGGATCTTGAAGACCACCTGAAAGGTGGATGAACTTTGCCTGGGGGGCATTGGAGAGCTTATTAAGATTCATAGATTTGAGTTCCCTTGCACAGGTGTGGGATGTCTGGGGCAGGATGATGTCAGGGTGAAACTACTGGTATCATTCGGGTACGGCATGAGTGAGACCAGGATTGATAGAGTAGTTTCAAAGATGGGTAGAAAATTCTCTAGAGAGATCTCAAGGAAATTGAAATTGGTTTCGGCAAGTTTTTGAATTTCAAATATGGAAATTTGTTTTAGCTTTAAGTCCAGAAGAAGGACTCCTTTACCAACTTCATCTAGCCAGACGTACAAATCCTTCTGCCAACAGCTTTGTGCTTTCACAGGTAGCAATTCTCAGGACCTCGTTGCTTTTTAAACCCTTTCCTTTCTTTTTGAAAGCTTATAAAGGTGAGAACATTCAAAGGGCTCCCAGCTGCCGGCTCTTGGTTCTGTCTGGGAGGGAAGCAGCTCTGAGAATCTGGCCACAATGGACCGTCTCAGGATCTCCCACTCTGGAGTGAAAGCTGTTTCGGAAAATGAAAGCAGATACGAAGTGATGCTGGGGGCTACCCCAGGTTCTGGCTTTGAAGGGGATCTTCTTACAGGTCATCCCTTCGAGAGCTGAGCTGGCTTATCTAACATATGCCGCCTGAACCATGCTTAGATACTGGGGCTGGGATAAGCTCACTCCCCAGCCAGGAGCCAGTGCTCAGCCTGGACTCTGAGGACAGGGCTAGATGAGTTCCTCTGGGTGACCCGGGAGCTAGCCCCGTTCCCTGGCACCATCCAGGCTGTTGGTAATTGACAAACAAGCAAGCAAGTGCCCATCTGCTCTCGCTTCCCCTCCCCCTCCACATCTTCCTTCTTAATCGCTGTTAAACAATTAGCAAATGGCTCATTTATGTCTAGACACAGAAGAAAGATGCAGAGTTAAGAACTGCTGCGAGTGAAAATGTTTCTGTTCCATTGTGAATGTGCACGCGTGAGGGAGAGGCAGGCA
Organism: Ctenodactylus gundi; assembly: GCA_004027205.1. NCBI lineage: Eukaryota > Metazoa > Chordata > Mammalia > Rodentia > Ctenodactylidae > Ctenodactylus > Ctenodactylus gundi. The sequence continues at coordinate 730,981 of PVKB01000286.1, forward strand.
GCGCTTGCTTTACAAGGCTGCCATTTCTTTCAGCATATTGTCACTGCAGATTATTTTTTTCAGAGGCATCTTAATAGTTTCCAACAATTGCTACCAAGAAAAGGTCACATTTGAAGTTCTTGGCAAGTGCAGTCTCTGTTGGCTGGCATTTCCCAAGAACAGGTTATTCTGAGGGCTGGAGCCAAAGGAGGGCCTGGATTTGTGAGAGCGCCCCAGGTGGCTTTGAGCTCACTTGGTCTTCTCGGTCTCCCTCACTTCTGCCCTCATAACACGCCTGGCATGAGAGTTTGCCTGCGCTGCTGCTCTGTTGTGCTTTTCCTTGCAGCTGAGTCTGTCAGGGTTTGGGGATGTTTTGGATGGGCCTGCCCCATCTAGACCTGAGGATTGAGAGAGGGCTTCTCAGTGAGGGTCTTGCTTCTGACTAAGCGGAACCTTAGAAAGGTAGAAACTTTGCCTTTGTGCATTGTGTGCCCCAGCAGTCTGGAACACAGTGGCCATAGAAAAGGCATCCAGAAAAGGGGGTGGAGCTGGAGGAATGGCACAGCAGTTAGAGTGGTCGCCTAGCAAGAACAAGGCCCTGAGTTCAATTTCCCAGCCCCACACTAGCCAGGCATGGTGGTACTCACCTGTAATCCTAGCACTTGGGAGGCTGAGACAGGAAGATGTAGAGTCAAGACAGCGATATGTTCGCCTGGGCACCACCCCGGGGCCAGGGAGTTATGGTTTCTAACTTCATCCTTGAGTACTCTCAAGTAGAAGGTCAAGGAAAGAGTCACAGAAACAGACTGTAGTAGGGAGTGGTGGTCTGATAAGTGATTCAAATGGGAGATTTTATTATATTGCTTTTCAATTACTTAGAAAAGGCCAACATAGAAGCTTCATGGTTTTGAAGTAGTAATACCATCTAGATGACTCTAAGCAGTTTTACCCTGTGTATTAAGTAGTTTGAAGTTTTGGGGCAAATTTTCCATGGCAGATGCCCCAATTTTGCCTTTTCCCCTCAGGCCTTGTTCATTTAAAATTCCCTGTCCTTAGTCTAGGGAGCCAAAAACCATTTGATTATGAGAGCTTGTTTACATAATATAAATTTCCCCCACTATTAGTTTAAATAGAGTTCTTGCCCCAGTTTTGTTGTTACTGTACTTTTTTTCTCCCTCGCAAGACCTTTGGAAGGAATAAATATGAATAATATTTAAGATATTAATTGTACGCTACAGTAGGTAGGGTGTAGGTTCTAATGGTGATGACAAAATCCCAAGTGGAACAGAGACTTCACTGGGATCGAGTTTTGTTTCTTGTGTAAACATGCCACACACAAGCAGCCTGTGGCTGATATGCTGCCTGGAGTGCGTCGGTGGCCAAAAGCTTTGGCTTGTTACTCTCAGAAATTGGACTTGTTGAGCTTCTGGATGGCTGCCGTACCCAGCCTGTCGGAAGGAATGAAGAAAAGGGGATACGAGCTGAGTGTCGCCAACGTCACTTCTACTCACATCCCACCCATCAGTACTTAAGCCACATCAAGTTGCAGAAGAGGCAGTTTTTATTGTAGACCGCTGTATGCCCATCGAAAATTTGGAAGTCATGTTATTAAAGGAACAATGACTGTTGGTGGTACCTAGTTGTCACTATCCCTTAAGATTCAACAATAGCAGCAGTGACAGAACAGCAGTACTTAATTATCGAGCGTGTGTTAAATCCTATGACCTTGTGCCGAGTGCCGTAATGTTTTATTGCTTGTACTATTCTTTCATTTAATTTTTGCAAAAAGAGCTCTAAGGTAGACAGTATCGTTATTCCCAAGGTAGAGATATCAAACTGAAACTATAAAACTTTTTAAAGACCAACACAGCAGTAAGAAGCAGAGTAGATATTTGAAACTCACCTGACTTTGGAGATTTTACTTCTCTGAGTAAAAGCCATCTGAAAAGTAATATAAAATCCCAGTCGTATCCCAGATGCCTTTGATTTTAAGTAACAGAAATACACAATTCAAACTTAACTTAAATTCAGTGTTAGTCTCAGTAATGTCAACATCAAGATGACACAAGTTTGAGCCAGTACTAAGCATATTGTGTATCTAGTATAAGAAGGTATACAAAAAGATATGCATACAAGAAAGGGTTTATTAATGCAAATCATATTGTCTAATTAAAGAGAAAGTTTGAAAGTTCATCCAAAATAAAGTAGACCAGTGTCATTTTTAACTTATGATTCTTTGAACCCCTTTGGCCTGTTGCTTTCATATTTTCTTTTGATCATGGGGCATATCCACCCTTAGTTCTCTTCAATTTTTATTCTTCTTGGACATGTCACAATGGCAGTTCTCGTGGCTCCTGAGGATAAACTTTCACACAAAATAGTTATTGTGACATTTTCAGAAAACACAGATGTTCAAACATCGTCCATGGTGAAAATGAATCTACAGGATTTATGCAGACTACTTTAGCATGCAGATTAGTTGTGAAGTTGGAGCAGAAGGAAGCAATTCAACTAATTATTTTGCCACTTATTTCTACGTTCTATATGCAAACATGCATTTAACCAAGATTTGAAAAAAAAGGGTTTTTATTTCCGCTTCTCAAATGCCCAGAGTGGAATCCCATTTAATTAGTTAGTGCTTTTGTTAAAAACACATTCAGAAGAATAACCTTCTCATTGTTAGTTCTGTTGAATGCACAGTTAAGCCATTTGATACAGCAATTACCTGAACATAACAATATCTGGCCTCCCCTCATCAAGAGATGGAAGTAAGGATTAGGTAAAATTACCAAGCACGTGAGGTGTCTCCCTACTAATCTTTTAAAAGACAGTCATGTCCCGCGCCACAATGAATATGCACTGTACAGTGTATCTAATGAAATCATTACAAACAACTTTAATTAAGCTCGTGATCATGTTGCTTTTGTTTTTCTTTAAAAGAACCAAACAACACATTCCCTGTTGACATACTGCTCAAATGAGTTCAGTCATTCCTCTGTCAGCATATTCTAAGAGATCACTTTATCACCAAGTAGGATTCATGCCCAGAGAGAAGCTGAGTCCATTTTCACAGCTGTGGGCAAGGGCCTCTGTGCTAGGCGAGGGAATTAAGGAGTATCTTATTCTCAGTTAGACCTGAGTTAAAACTTACCATGGATTTGTACCATAATAGAATATCAAAGGGAGTGACATTAATGATTCTGTTGTTTTTGACAGAACAACTCCCCCTTCCTTTATGAAATGAGTGAAAGTAATGGAAGTTTCTTTTGCCAGGCTCAAAACAAATGTTTCTCTGGAAAAGGTTGGCCCACCTAGTACTCAGGTTGTATCCAGTGAGACACTCAGAACAGCGCACTTCTGGCAGCAGGGTGTTTTTTTTTTTTTTTTTTAATTGGCTTGGTCTTTGAGCAGAGATACAAGAACACTTGTCAGTCTCAGCTTGGATTCTGAAAGATTTAAAACATACGTCGAATAATCATAAGACAGTAGTGGGTAAACATGGAATGCATGCAGTTGGCATACTACATGCATTTCAGCCTGAGTATGTCATTTAAATGGGTAATCTGTGTGATGCAGGAAACCAGAAACTGATAAACTGACTGGATGTGATCCTGGGTGGGAAATGTACCAGGGTACCTTGGAAAAGCAGGAACAACTTGTCCCTGAAGGACTAAAACCACAACTCAGGTTTCACAGGATGTTCTCAAAGGCTGTTCACTGTGACTCATGATCCTTGAAAGCATAGAGGGAAATAAGCAACTCTGATGAACAAGAGGCAGAAAAACAAAAATTAAAATCGGAACTCCAGGAACCGGAGAGGCAGATTTTTCAGATACATAATATAAAATAAGTTTAAATGCTTTACATATTAAATACAAAGTAACTTGAAGCTCAAACAATGAATTATGCACTATCAAAAGCCACCAGATTAATCTGAAATGTCTAACATGGACAAATGAAATCACTGAAAGTACAGCTTAGTGAAGAGGACGCACACATAAACAGCTTCTTCACCTTGGAAAAGAAAGCAGTGCTCTGGCTCCTTATTCAAAATTTGACAATTTAACAAAGGTATCCATTCTTTTTGGAGAAACCATACTTCAGAGTCAGGCTTAATCCCTGTGCAATATGGAAAACTTACTTATAGGAAAAGAATAGCTAATAAATGCAGAATATTAGAATCAGAGAAATGGCTGGTTTTTTACCCTTTTATCAGCCAGAGGATGTAAACAACAGTCAAGTGTGGATGATGTCAGCAGACTAAAGGCTGTGGAGGAACGCCCAGCTTTTACTGCCGGAACCCACTGATGAATCACATGTCACTTAAATGGGTATCCAACTTTTCCTGCCCCCTGCTGTCATGCAGTAGGAACCAAACAGCGATGTGTGTGGCTTGTAGATACTTGAAATAGTTTTGGCTAAAGAAATTGGATCTAAATCCAGTCAACCTCATTTCCCATATCCCGGTGTGCAGGGCAGAGAACAGCTTAGAGAAAGCCACCTATAATTAAACAAAATAGGGGATGAGATATTTGGGGGCCAGAAAGTGGACCTAGTAGGTGCATGGACAAAGGTGATGTAGGAGCCACATCTAATAAATGTTCTATAAACATTAGTTGAACCCAAATTGAAACAAATCAACCAACATTTTAAAATAAGAGAATATTTTGAGGATGGTAAGAAAAAATGTTTATGGGCTGGGTATTAGCTTTGATGATCCTGTCATAGTTAACTAGGAAGTCAATGTGTATGTTGTTAGTGATATATTATGAAGAAAACAGGGGATCTAGTTTAGAATAAAGTAACAAAGGAAGTCAGATGACGCAAATAATGAAGAGTCTTAAAAATTTTTGGACTGAAATTACGAAGATATACTCTACTAATTTCCCTCCTTTGGCATGTATAGTCAAAATTCTCCTAAATTTGAAGAGTGTGCCTTTTGAGGGAAGATAGTCTCTCTAGTTAACCTTATTATCTCAATATTAAATGCATGAAATGAAGGCTCATGGAAAGATGGAAGGATGTATGTATATATGTGTATTTATACTTAGATCACTGAATCATGTGATTTAAATATGTCCATTTTATTACAATTCATTATATTCCGATGAAGCTGTTTAAAATGTGTGTGTGTGTGTGTGTGTGCACGCATATGTGTGTGTGCCTGTAGAAGGTATCCGGTGGTGGGCACATTATTCTCCTCACCTGCCTTTATTTTCCTGTTTCTCACTCTGGACACTGGCATTCTCCATCATTTTAAAAGATCTTACTTTGTTTACTTTGTTCTGAGTAATGGCAGTACATAGAGTTGACACTTTTCATATGTTTTTCTAGTGAAAAACTGAAAGATAGAAAAGGCAGGGAGTTACCCTAAACAGTCACCTCACTCTGGATTCTCTTTTCCTGAAAATGCCTTAGAGTTGAAGTGTGTCCTGGATTTCTAGCAATCATTTGGAGAATAAACATGTTTTTTTTTTCTTGATGTTGTCCTTCTGCCCTGTCTTTGAGGAGAAAAAGTCTTGGGGGCCTGAGCAATAGCCCCAAGAGTCATTCAGAAGGGAGCGGAGTTTGCATAGCAGGTCTCCTTTGCACCAGTAACCTTCGTCAGACAGAGAAAGCTTTCCTGAGTAGCATGGACAGTAAATTTGCATTATGTCAAGTATATAACTGTCTCCTAGTGGTCAGTGCAGGTGAGGGTAAAGCAGCATCATTAAGACAGCCTCTGTAACTGATGTAACAGAACCATTAACCCTGTAGGTGATAGGGAAGCAAGGAAGATGGCCCCTTACAAAGCAATGTGGTTGGGAAGGGTTGTTTCATCTTCTGACTCTGCAGAAGTTCCTACCCCATTCACTGACTATCTTCTCAGACCTTCATGTCCTTCTCAGAGTTAGAACAGGCCATAGACGTTTCTGGTCCAGCTTTAGGACTCGGTGCTAGGATAGCCCCTGTAGAGGCACCGGACTCACCATGTGGTAGGCCCATGATGCCCACTGGTCCAGGACCAGTTGGCTCCCTGGTTCTAAGGAAAGCAGACATGGAAGAAGTCTGTGGTCTGCCCAATGAGATGGCATCAGTTTAGGCAAGAAGAAGTGCTGAGTAATGGCAGTACACAGAGTTGACACTTTTCAAGCTTCCCAACTGTGGGAAGAGAGAAAAATGCTGCTCCATGTATGTCATGGTTTAGAGCTTGCCAAGATTCTGTAGACTCAAGTTCCAGTTTTAATGATTGAATACATGACCTTGAACAAGGTGTGTAACATCTCTGTGCACTCCTTTACTAATTTTTGAGTTAAGGATAGCGGTAAATAAAAAGATTTTTGGCTGAAATTGAATTAGTTAAACCATATTAACTTTTAGAGCAATATCTGTCACATAGATAACCACCTTGAATATTAATTGCTCCCTATTTAGTCCTCCCTGTGGTCCTAGTGGCCCAGCTTTTATATCATTCTGCCTTTTTCATAAGAGTCTTTTTCCCTCCTATTCCCAAGTAGGTAAAATTATGTCATTTCCTAAACAGTGGAGGTGGTGATGGTGATAATGACAGCCCGGACCTCCTGTTGAGGGAAGGATTAGCAAGATTCCTTGATTCTGCTGCAGCCTCCAGTGTGATGGGTGCTTAAGCTGTTGGTGGGAAATGGTACTCAGGTTCATTTTTATTCATTTGGCCACCATCTAGGGAACCTTAGGTCACAGCAGGCTGACTTATCACTGACTTTTTGTTAGTGAAATCAGGATAGGCCTGAGCTTAGGACAGTCTTGCGTAGGGTATGAAGTAATAGTAGCAGGAAGTGAATAAAAACTGCCCGGCATTCCGGGTAGGGATATGTAGTAGCTCACTGTGACATCCCCTCATTCCCACTCAGCTAGTCATTCCATTTTCAGATGCTTGCTGAGACCTTTGGATATGCTCAGCATGTGTACAGAGTGCTGCGACACATGGATAGAGCTGGCTGCACTTCATAAAGTTTGGGAGCAGCTCGTTGTTCAGGCTTTGTTGAAGCTTCCAAGCCAAGGCTCACGTACCTCTTGGGCAAGGTTGTAGGACTCACTGAGCAGCAGCTTTTGTTGCTGGCCAGTTGTCCCGAAGTTGGAATCTATTCAGGGTTGACAGATGTTCCATGGGGCACAAAACTGGGCTCAGGTCTCCTACTTCCTGGGAACTCCTGTACCCTGTGGAGTTAAGCAAAGCCAGCTTCTCTGCTTACAGTGCCAGAGACCTGGGTCTGGGTCAGAACCCCTCTTCAAAGGCCTGCTTCACTACCTTTGATTCGAACAGCATGTTTCATCTCCTGTGTGCTTGCTCTGTTGACCATGGAGATGTGATCTGCGTAAGCACCAGCAGCCGTACCACATCCAGCCACATCCAGTGTCTGTTGTGTACTGCTTCTACGTGATGCACATACCATGACTTTAAATAATTCCCACTTCGTTCCTGTTAGAGGCCAAACTGTCAAGCCACATCTTCAAACAGTACACACACACACACACACACACACAGAGAGAGAGAGAGAGAGAGAGAGACGCTGTCATTAATGCTTCTGTGGTGGCTTGTCCCTAAAGTGGAGGATATAGGCTTCCATATAGCAAAGATTACCAAAGTCAATATATAAAAATAAGAGTTTAGTTAGAAATAGCAAGAAAATGGGATATTAAATATTTTTAAAAATTCTTTTTCTTAAAGAAACTTTTAAGAAACATTATGGCTACAGACTGAGGGTTTGTTAGTCTTGTCTTGACAAGTGAGCATAATAGAGGCATGGGCCCGGTCATCAGTTTCTTAGATTCATCTCTGCTGCTTTCTTTGTCCCTAAGGCCACCATCTTACGCTTCTGGATGTTGGATCCTGGATGGTTGACCAGTTGTGTCTGTGTTCCTGGCACTAATTGTGTTTGTATTCCTGGGTGGTTGACTAGTTGTGTCTGCATTAATTCCTTCCCTAGATTGGACCTTAGCAGAATGCATGATTGGTCCACCCCAGGCCCAGCCCAGGACGAAGTGAAGATCTTGGTCTCTAAAGATGATAAATGTTCCTGTTGACAAAGGCTATGTGCAGTGCTGTATCCCAAGCACCTCACCCTAAATTGATTGTCATGGAAACCCTTTTATTTACTTGTAGTTTTACTAATTGTGGGCAATAGGCATTCTTTTATTATAGCTGCCTGGGATGAAGAGTTACCCCTGCATGGAGAATGAATATAGCATATAACTGAGCAATTTCAGGGGTCACTTCAGGCAGATGGAGGCTGAGGGTGTGTGGACAATGGGATCCCTTTGGGGAGGCCCCTGTCTATACCACCCCATTACCATATCATATGAACAGAGTGCTTCTGTCACATATCCTTAGTGTTGTCAGTCTTCTGACATCAAGTCTTCTCAGTGGCCCCACCTTATCAGTGAGGGAGGCTCGCTCCTTCCCTCCACCTGCCTACTGCCCACCCAGATTTGTCTGTTTTGTTGGTACAGAACAGTACAGCCGTGGGAGGGAATAAAGGTTCCTGAGGTTACTTGGTTTTCACAGCTCACAGGTTTTCTTGATTGCATGTTTCGTAGATCTACATTTTTATCCCTGTAGCTGTCATTTTTCTTGACCTGCCGTTTCAGTCACTCAAAACCGTATTACTGTATTGCTTTGAACATTTTTTAGGCTTTATTCTTTCATAAGGTTTCCATCAACCCAACGATACTAATGGCAAGAATGGAAAACTGTGGGTGGCTCTAGTATACCCTTTGCTGGTGGGGCCTGGCTTCCACTGGGGCTGTGAAGTTAGCCATGGACTCTGAATGTCTATGTGGGGGGCTGCTCCCCAGAAAATCCTTCCCTTGCAACACCCGAGGATGCACTACTCTGTCCACATTTCTACAGATGAATTTATTGACTCTCACTGGGAAGTTGTCTCTGTTTTTCTTTCTTTTTTTTTTTTTTTTTGCCTAAGATCTTTTAGCCGTAAGTGACAGAAATGGAGCTGGAGTCCACATGTAAGTGAGCCCAAGCAGTTGTGATCTCCTGGCAATGCTTGTGATACATAAAGCGTTATACTTCCTGGTTTAATCACAGTGAACAGGAACAGCATGGTGCATGGGTTGAATGGCTCTGGTTGGCCTGCTGGTACTGTTTGCTCAGGTGTCTGGTGGGCATCTTACATTTCGTGTTGCCAAGCAGAGCTCCTGATTCTTTTCAGCCTTCGCACTTCCCCAAATCTGCTGACCCTCCATTTTGGTCACTGGTGCCGGTCAAAACCCTGGCCGTCATCTTTGACTCATTTTCTCTCATCTGCTTCTGTCAGTCCATTAGCAATGCTTGTATATTTTCCCCTTAAACTATATATCCTGATTTTGAATGCTTATCACCATTGCTTCTCTCATAAAGGTAGTTCTGGCATTGCATGGCTTCCTTGTTTGTCGTTGTTTCTTTGGTTATTTGCTTGCAGACTGTTCTTCATAAAGGAGGTGATAACTGAGTGACCAATCCAACCAGCATAGTGTTTTGCATCACTTGGAGAGCAATTGTCCTCACCCATTCCCTAGGTTATCCATAATCTGATCCCTGTCTTGTGTCTTATCACATCCATTTTTTCATATCTTTTTCAACCTGCTTCAAACACTTCTTCGTCTCTAACATGCCAAACTTGTCCCACATTTACGTTATTGAGCATAGCCTTCCCCCTGTGCAGATAGTCTTCTACTTAAACTTCTCATGACTGTTCCCTTCTCATTATTTTCACCTTGTCTAAAAGGTCATCTTCTCAGAGACCCTCTCTCAGTACCACACAGCAGGGCCAGCCAGCTTCCTCTTGGTTTTTCTGTAGAATGTTACTTTGCCTTCTTCATACCGGTGGCCTGGATCTCAAATAGTCTTGTGTTCAAAACCCTATGCTTCATGAAGGCAGGCCCACACCTAGTTTATTTCCTTCCGACTTTTTGGAGTAGAGCCTGACAGGTGCTCAGGAAACATTCGTGAATGAAATATTAAGTGACTGGAATTCCAGAGTTCTTGCACTGTAGCTGCTATGTGAACAACGGAGCTTGTTGTTGTTCAGAATCTCCTGGCGATAAGGAAGATCCTGCCTTTCTTTACATTGTAATGAATAACCATGCCGTATTAATGTCTACTCTGTGTCACCTCCTGTGCTGTACACTTACCATGTTGTCATACAGTTCTCATGTTAGTTCCATGAAGTTCTGGCCTCTTCTTATCACTCTCTGGGAGCCTCGAGAGACAAGGCAAGAGCAGGATTATGATGCTACATCTAGAAATGTTGCCAGGTGCTTACATCCATACATGCCTGAAATGGACAGAAGAGCTTACGGGAATGGCCAGCACTGAACTCATTCATCTAGCCACTCAAGTATCTGTTCTTTCATTCAGCAGAAAGGTGTCGGAGGCTTGTTTCTTTCTAGCCACTGGAGGTATAAAAATGTGCTAGGTGAGGCCTCTGCTCTCATGGAATGCCTCATTGAGTTGAAGATATGGACAAGTCCCTGAATTCAGTGACCTAAGAAACGTAAACATGCAGACACCATAAACACACAGCAGGAGAGCAGCTGACTTCAATTGGTTCTGAGAGTATCTTCCTTGATATCCCCGGTCAGACCAGAGCCCCATGATACTTCCTGCCCCAACAGCATCACAGACCTTTCTGTTCATGGCATTTGTCAAAGTTATAATTTCACATTGTATTGTATTCACATTCTTCTCACTGTCCTTTTTCTTCCTTCCCCTCCCTTTGTCTTTTTAAGTAAAACGTAAGCAACTTGGAACTGGGACACACCACTTTGTCCTAAGTAGCTTGGACAGTGCCAAGTACAGAGGATGACCCGTTAGACACATATGTTAAGCGGGTGGCTGGGGCAGGAGGAATGACAGAACTGGAGAGATGAGCAAGGGTCAGAGCAGAAAGCTCTTCATGGCCTGCTGGGGGAGTTGACGGAAAATAACAGAAATGTGAACTTATTGTGCTCATGAGAACTGACATGACTTAGCACTTTTTATGGCCTTGGTGGATGGAATATCTCATGAGTAAGTATTATAAAGAATCTATAAGGACACATAGGTATTATAAAGAACCTATAAGGACATCCCACAAGTAGAAATTTTCCAGTTCTGGAAAGAGGGACTACAAAACTTCAATTCTCCATTCAGGTGCTTGTGCCGAGTTTTGTGTCCGGCTCTGAGAATGACAGAGAGAAAACCTTGGCAGTCACGGCCCGAGGTGCTCCTTAGTCGGAAGAGAGGACCAGCCCGTGATCCTGCAGCTAATTGATGGTGAGGTAGCCTGGCCGTTGAGAGGTGGTCTGTGAGCTGAGGAGAGAAAGCAAATTAAATGTGGCCATTTGAGGGACATTCTTTTTTCCTTCAGCGTATACAAAGATAGAAGTGTAACGGCTGCCATGGAAATGCCTCTCATAGAAACTAGTATACACCTTCTCCACCTACAGTCCAGGGCACATCCCTGCCTGGCATTGATGTTATAAAGGAATGGAGCCTCCGCCCCTTCACCAGTGAGGGTTTGTTCTCTGTTCAGTGTATCTCTTGAGATTGTTTTCTGATCCTGGCTCTGTTTTGCTAGAGCCTTTATCTTATCTCTGCAGCACATAAAATGGTGCCTTGTGTTCGCAGCTGCTGACAGAAGGAGGGAATGAAGTAGAAGAGGAGGTGAACTTTGAGAAGATGGAAGAAATGACCTATAAGCTGCTAAGTGCGAACGTAGCATTCTCAGGCCCAGGCAGAGACTGAGTGACTTGTTATATCTTTGCACCCCATTTTAGCCAGCTCTCCTGTGACTCCCTGTGTCCTCAGCTGCCTTTTGCCTTTTGTCCTTGGGTGCAGAGGAGTAGAAATGCAGAAGAATTGGTGGCTCTTTTTCATTACAGTTGTCTGGTTTTTTTCCCCTTGATTTTGGCTCAGTTTTACGGCTAGATTAGTATGTAAGGAAATGGGTTTAAATAGAGTTACACTGGAATTTGAAGCCCACTGTAGAAAACTTTGAGAGGATGCTTCTTGACTGCAGGTGCCTGAGATCCGGGAGAATCAAGTTGTGTCTCTTGCATGAAAGCTCAGAGGAGCAAAGAGATTTTCCTTTAAAAAAAAAAATTCCTTCTTCTGTTAGTTCCAAGACTCCTTTCCTCTCCCAGATTGGAGACTTTGGAATATTTGAGAGATATTTCATACTTTCAGGATCAAACTTTACCTGGCCTTAATGGTTTCTGCTCTTTGATTAACTGCAGCCAGCACAAATGCTTGCTGTGTTCTCACGGAAAGTATGGAGAAGGATTGCACTGGTGCCTTCCCTCAAGGGGTTGGCTTCCTTAGCTGTCACTTACCTACTGGTGGCTGGACACAGAGTACCACTGCAGTAAAGAGGTCAGTTGTCCCCTCAGCAGTCTGTATTTGGGTACCAGATGTGATGAGGTCTGCAGAGACAGGAGGAAGGCCTGGATGTGGCCAGAGGCAGAGCCTGGGGGTGAAATTCTTTTTTATAGACCTAGAAAAGAGAGATGCTTTGGGACTCAGAGATGTGTCTGCTGGTTAATTGCCTCTCTGTAAGAAGTTTAGAAATTACACAGCAATTTTGTTGACGAAAGGATGAACTTTAAATTGCTGTTTTGCAGTAAGTGATTTGTTTGTTCTTGAGGCAGTCTCAACCCTTTTTCATTGAAACAGAACCTCAAACTAGCAGGGTGCCTTATGTGGGATTTGTGTGTTTTGTTAGAGAAATTATTGCCTCTCTTTCTATTGTTCTAAAGGATAGCTGATGTCCGCATTGGCTCCACGTCTCCATGGAGTCCCAATTAAGTCAAAAGGCAAAAAATGCCAACTATCCACTTGATTTATTCTGCTGCTTACCTCCCAGCCTGGTTATTTGGAAGGTGAAAAACTCCATCCTGCCAGTGACCTCTCCCACTTGCTGCTTACCTCTTAGGTGTATTTCATAAGGCGGTCATTTGTGGTTGTTATTTCAGGTCAAAATAATGAAACTGCCTGTAGTAGGTATAAAGCCCTTGAACTTGGTGCTCCACAAAGGTGCGTTCAGAAGCTTGAATTTCCAAAAGCTTATTCTCAATTCCTGTACTGATTTTGTTATGTGAACCAATGCATCGGTTCTGCTGCTTTTGTCTCAGTATAAGGTGATGCGTCTGCAGAGACTTTGGAGTTTAGGGGATGCTGTGCTTTAAATAGGGCTGGGTGAATCCTGTGCCGGAAGCTTGGTTCCTAGTGCGGCGGTACCTTTGATAGGCAGGTCTGTTATTGGGGAGGGGGTATCGGTCAGAAGCCTGAATCTGGCCAACTGTCAGATGAAGCCAACCTTTATCTCTATTTGTTCACTTGCCCTCCATCATCAGTATGAGAAAAACTCATAAAAACTGAAAAACTTGTTCATACTTTGGCCAAATTGGAAGGGCAGATAGTCCATCGACCACTGAGCACATAATGTATAAGCATTCTAATTTATGAAAGGGGTAGAACAGAAGCCAGGAATTATGCGTAGTATATTTAGCCAGGCTTTGGCCTATCACAAGGCCTAGAAAATGTTGAAAATCTGGTTCTCATGAAGTTTCTTTTGATTCAGGGGTGGAAATAATAGTTTCCACTTTCAGCATCAGGAAGCTGAAGAAATAGGTTAACTTTAAAAATCGTAATTTTTGAAGATTCTTTTTAATATCTTAGGTATAATCCTAGTTCAGGATGTATTTAGGTCTTACAAACAGTGGATAATACTAGTCTCTCCGTACATCCATTTCCCTTCTGCCTCTCTTCTTTGTCGTGTTATGTCAATGTCTTTCTTTGTCATGTCAATCCCAGGCTGCCTGGGGATTCTAGTCCTTCCAAGGCAAGGAACTCTGTGGTCACTTCAGCCATGGTTCGTGTGGGCCCAGGCATGGCTGAGGCCACTGTAGAGTGCATTCTGTAGGCATCCAGAATGCAAAAGCTGTGGGGTTACGACAACTAGGGCAGCCCTTGCCGGGGAGCCTAATGATGAACAGACGAGCCTACCCGGTCTTGGGTTCTCACTCTGAAGCTGTGAGCTAAATGAACCTCTTTAGCCTCTTGGACTTCATTTTCACAACATAAAATAGACATGCAGAAAATTTATGCTGAGGAGAGGGTAGATGCTGATGCTCCTAATACCAGAAACTGAGGAAGTAGCATCACGTTGGAACTGGGTATGGGCCAAAGTTGGAAGAGTTTGAAGGAGCTAGCTAGACAAAACCTAAAATTCTGTAACTAGAGTATCACGGCTGATGGTAGGGAAGACTTGGAAGATGAAGAACAAGGAAGGAGATGAAGTGTCTTGCAGACTGGATAAGAAGTTATGGCCTGACTGTTCATGAGGTTTCAGATGGGAATGTAGGATACTCTGTTGGAAATTAAAAGTCATCCTTGTTATACCAGTGCAGAGAACTTGAATGAACTTTGTCCATGCCCTTGGGCTTTATGGAAAGCTGAATTTAAAAGTGATGATCTAGGGTAACTTGCAAAAAAGTATTTCTAACACAATCATAAATGGAACAGCTTGGGCACTTTTAACTGGATATGGTAGGATTCCAAAGCAATGGCATGACCTAAAGGTAGAATTTATAATTGAAAGGTAAATGGAGTGGAAAGATTTGGAAACATCACAGCCTGACCAGGAAGGAATGAAGAAAAGTCACATAAGGGTACAGCCTAGCAGTAGCTTGCTAATGAGGTTAGCACAGATATACAGAAGCCAAGTCCTTTGTACTGTGACAATTAGAAAAAGGCCTTGAGGGCTTCTCAAAAACCACTGAGGCTACCTCTTCCATCTCATGCCCAGGGGCTTAGGGCGTAGTGGTTTTAAGGAAGAAGCCGGAGGCACTCTCCATGGGCTAGCTGGGAAGGGATGCCTTGGGTTTCTATTCCCTGTTTTTCAGCAAAGAGCTCTGGTTGCTCCAGCCATGGATCATTTGGGCTCAGGCAATGCCACTGTTCCTAAAAAAGCAAATGGCAAGCACAGGAATATGTATAGAGAGAGTTGATTCTGTAGGCATCCAGAATGCAGAAGCTGTGCGGTTATGGCAGTATCTGTCAAGAATTCAAAGGAAAGCCTGGGGCACCAGGAAAAGGATTATTGGAAAGAGAGACCCACTGCAAAAATACTCCACTAGAATGCCAGGTGGAACCATGGCAATGGGATCACAGTGTTCAGTGCCACCCTGGGAACACTATGAGCATCAACTTGTAAAAACAACCCCAGAGTGCAGCTCTGTTCACTGTCACCAGAAAAGCCAGGGGAGGGGGTTGGCTGACACTTCACTAGTACTGCTGTGTGCACAGGATGCTGGATTTGGAGCTTTAAGATTTACTGTCTGTCCTAGGGCACTTTAGTTAAGGGCCAGCAAATTCTCCGTGTTTGCCTATTCCTTTCTTTGGGAGAGGAATGTTGTCCTTCTGCCATTCTTGAATTGTAACTTGTTTTGGATTTTATGGGCTTACAGATGGTGCCTTAACTTTTTCGTAGCTGTGAGTTAATACTCAACATGCACAAATTAGGGGAGAAACAGTTTTATTTTAGCTGATAGTTTCAGAAGGTCTCAGTCAATTCATGTGTGGACTGCTGGGAAAAGGTAGAATCACATGGTAGGGCTGTAGTTGGAGCTGGAGCCAGGGCCAGAGCTGAAGCTCCAGAGGCAGAGATCCTCACAGCAGTACGGCAAGGCTGAGACAAGCCTGGGAGGAAGGCGGAACCAGCACACACCCCTCCGGGGAAGCCCTAAGGATCTGCCCTTTTCAGCCAGGCACCACCTCCCAACAGTACAGAATATTCCACAGATACATGAGGCTTTTGGGGGACACTCCAGATCCAAAACATGACAGCTGGGAAGAATTTATCCTGAGTCTCAGGTGAGACTTTGGGCTTTTGTGTAATGCTACAAGGAGTTGAGACTTTGGGACTGTTGAAGATGGGAAAAATTCATATACTGGAAACTTGGTCTCCAGTGTGGTGGGTTAAGGTGGGGGGAACCTTTACAAGATAGGACCTAGTACAAGATAATTAGGAGGAAGAGAAAACCTTCAGACTGGATTAATGCTGGCCTGGCAGAGTGAATGAGTTCTCCCGAAAGTGGGCTTTTATGAAGCGAGGCTACTCCGCATACTTGGCCCCCTCTGCACGCAGGTATTTCCGTTGCTACTCTTCTGCTATATTGTAACATATTCAGGACAGCCCTTACCAGACACCAAATAAATGTGGCCATTTGATCGTGAACTTTCAGTCTCCCAAATTGAGCTAAATAACCCTCACCTTAGGTATTCTGTTATCGTAACAGAAAGTGAACTAACACAGCAAACATCCAGTATTGATGGACAATATTTTCTTATTAAAGCCTCGTATGCTTCACGTGGCTTCCAAAAATCGATCTCTGATTTTCTTGGCAATTCCAGAGATACGGCTGTGCTAGGCCGCTGGGGAGGCAGTGAGAAGGAGCCCAGGTCCTGGGTCGCTGGGAACCAGTGATTCCTCCTCATTTCCTCATTACTTTGGGACAGGAATGTTGACCCTGTGCCTATGCCATTTATCTTGGAAACATGTGACTTGTTTTAATTTTACACATGCACATTTAGGAGGAGTTTGCCTTGAGTCTTAGATGAGAGTTTAGACTTGACCTCTAAGTGATCTTAGTAGGACCTAAGAATTTAGGAGACCTTGTTTGTGTCTTTCTTCTCTGAGGTCCCTGATTCCAAGGCTCTCTGCCATCACATCAATGCAGGCGTGAGAGAAAGAGGAGATTGGCCACATATTGTGAATTAATATGTCACCCTGGATGGTTAATATATCTAATATGAGATATGTGTTGTCACTCCAACTTTGAGTCTGGGAATCTATATGAGTATTTCTACCTGGTATGGCTAGCCAAAAAATTAAAAGATTTATTGAGACAGGCTGACTTTTAAAACCTTTGTCTCTGTTTTGTTTTAACTTGGTCAGAAGGAATGTCAAATATTTTGATACCCTGATACTCATAGGCAGGAACAAAAAGAGATAGGAAGCCAGGTGGGTGGCAATGTTTAGACCTGACCAGGCTAAAACCCCTTCCTTGCTTTACGTCTGCACGTCTGTGCTTGCTCTGTGCCATCATCTTCTCTCAGGTTGTCATGGTCACAGTGCCCTTCTTGGCCTTTGCTCCCAGCACACAGACCATTTCTTTTATAAGCACACAATAGATGAATTTTGCTCTTCACAGAAACGCAGGGCTCCAGTTTCAATCCTGAGCATCCTTCTCCATACTGCTTTTGCCCCTGATATCTCCTGTCCCTTGTTCGTCCATGTCCTTCAGAACCTGTACCAAGTTTTGTGGATGCCTGGAAGATTCGTCCCTGTGAGAGTTTTCCGTCCCTTAGCTCCCACAGTGTGCAAAGTCCTTGTGTGGTCTACTAGATGCATCGATATATGCCATATGCCTGTGGGGCATAATATACTAATTAATCCAAATCTCGATCAACTTGAAGCCTTCCTGAAGACAGGGACCATAACTTTGCTGCTTTTCTGTGTGTTTTAAGAAATCCGTTCTCCAGCAAAACAAAGGTGATTGTCACGAAAATCTAATGACGTCTTGAGAGTGGGGAAGGTGCAGGGCAAGAGGACTGGCAGACCTTCAGCGGTTGATAGATCTGACAACCTGATCCTGCTTTTTTGATCTTTCTGTACTTGTATGTGGTAGAAAGCTGATCAGGTGATTTGTATCCCAAGGTAAAGCAAGCTCATATTGGAGACAGACACTTCTCATCTTTCAAGTCTGTGAGAGATTGCTGAGCAAATGAAAAACCTAGCGCGGGCTCACACTGGTAACAACAGAGGGGTTAGGAAGTTCACTGTATCTGATAAATGTGCTGATGGCAAACTTCAAGGAACTTCAAGTCCATGACACTGCTCTGGCTCCATCCACATTCTGTGGGAGGTGTTACAGGAAGTGAAGCTGTGACACCTCCCCAAGGAGGAACGCAGATGCACCTTGAGGTAGGATGCTCTTTTGGCTGTTGAAGGTACAGTGAAGCAGAGGAGTATAAAATCCACTTTATCCAGCTTCCTCTGGTTCTCAGGCTCTGGGCCCTTTAACAATGTGGAAACGGATATCTGAGAGATTGGGTTACTGTTGAGCAGAGACCAGAACCCGAGTCTTCTGTCTTCTACCCAAGAAGTTTGCATGGGAGGGTGATGGGTGCTTCTGGGCACCAGTAAGCATAGAGATAACATGTAGCAAAGAGGGCCTCACTGACATAACTTCTGGGTGGGATGTCCTACATGCACCCATTTGCTTAACCATCTGCTTCCTGTGGTTTACATTTAAAAAGATTTTTTTCTGCCCATTTCTTGACTTCCTTTTGAGGCTTCTCAGTATTCTTCCTGCCATGGGCCTTGGCACACCCCCTAGGTCCTCTAATGGGTCCTCCTAATGTCATGCCAGACTTTAGATTCCAACCTAACCTGCATGGTATGCCCTGTTACACATGTGTGCCACTCACCATAAAAGATTCCATGATGTTATGTGTTTCACAGAGAAACAAAATATCTGGCCTTCCTTGCCATCCACAAGTCTGAGAATTCAGGATTTTTTTCATTTCTCTCTCTCTCTCTCTCTCTCTCTCTCTCTCTCTCTCTCTCTCTCTCTCTCCATGTATACACACACACACACACATGCACACATATGCAATACATAATATTTACATTGAACTTGAGTATTTTGTACACATATAGATTGCATCAAAATTACAGTCTCATCCTCTCCCCCAACTCCCACTATCACCCCTTCTTTTTACATATGTCCCTTTCTTCTTTCCACCCTCTCAGCCCCATTTTTGCTTTCTCTCTCTACAAAGTCCATCTTCTTACTTTCTTCTGTGTCTTTTTTTATGCCTATTGACTTCTTCTAGGATTTGGCTATTATCAATATGATGCTATACAGAAGATGTTCAGGTTATCATTATATCAATAAGATTTCTTGAGCTAAACTTATATCAAAGACCACATGAATGAATTGCTATATTAAATGAGCCTAAATTTATATCTCAAAAAGTATACATAAAGCAATAGATATAATGGCACACTTAGGTGAACAATGTTAAGAAAATAGCTCTTTAAGTCAACTTGATGATATGAATAGCAACATCATAATAATGATGACCATATGCATAAAATCGCTGCCATCTGTTAGGTGCCGTGCTATGCCAAAGGATTTACCTTCGGTGGTTTTGCTTACTGTATCACCCAAAAATGCAAGCGATACTGCTCCTCCTTCAGAGGAAGATCATGGTGCTCAGAGAGATGTAGTGACATGTCTGCTTTTGCAGCTCAGTCTCACACTCAGAGCCCTTCCTCCAGCAGGTAGCCCTTTCAGGCATATCTACATGTGTGGCGTTTGCCTTCATGGAGGAGCCAAAGTCGTTCAGTCCCCCTTTGCCTGCTATAGTTGATCCGTGAGGTGGGAGAGAATAAAGGGCCTTGCCCTGCCCTCTGCAACATTCTCTGTAGGAAGCTTTTCCTGATGGCTCCTTGTTGTATTGATTTAATTCATCTTGACAAATATCTACAAGGATTTCCATGGCAGCTGGGGAAATGACAGCTTGTTACATAATATGAGCATTTAATTAAGACTCAGAAAGCATTAGTCAGGTCTCGGCTTTACCCTGTATTATTCCGGTAACATTGCGCCACTCCTCTAATTTCTCCAACTGTATTTCTCTGTCTCTGTTGTGGAGCTGATGCTGCCTTCTCGTGTGTCTAGAAAGCTTGCTACACAGACCAAAATGGAGGAGAAGGGAAGGTGCTTTACCAAGAATGAGACTTATTAGGAAACTAGATGTTTCTTTTCTTTGGTATTAATTTCAAATGAGGCATATCCACTAAAATTAAACTTTTTGAGAGCAACAGTCATAGCTTCCATAACCTTGTTCACTGTCTTAGCACCAGCCTCTGTCTGGTGACGCAGGCATGTATCATGTGCTCAGTGAGCATGTAAGCAAATGCAGAGGTGACAGGAAGAATGCGTCGTAGTCACTTTCCCATCACTTGGACAATGTACCTAACACTCATAGCTTAAAGGAGGGGAGGTTTGTTTGGCTCATGGTTTCAGCTCATGGTGGCCTGGCTCCAAGACAGCAGTGGCACGATGAAAGCGACGTCAGAGCAGAGCTGTTCAGCCCCAGGCTGTCAGGAAGCAGAGAGGACAGGAACCAAGCGCAGGAATCTGCCTTTCTCGGTTACATCCCCAGTGAACTCCAGCCAGGCCCCACCAGCACTGCATTCAGCTACTGAACTCATCAAGGTGACTCCACTGATGAATGCAACATTCCTTTGAGTCTGCCACCTTTCAGATCTGTGGTAATTTTAGAGGACACTTGAGATCTAAAGCAAATACTTCATGACTAGTCATTTCATTTGAGCTCCAGCATATCACCTCCCCTGGGAACCTTTATTCAGTTCAGGATTTCACAACTCTTCTACCCCTTGATCATGATCTTGCTTGATTTCGCAATGAACAAACAGCCTGTGCCCTCATGCTGGAGCCTTTCATTATGATCTCCCGGAAGAAGGCACGTACTTACTGAGACCTACTGAGTGACTTCAGTTGTGGGAGGACTTCGTGACCAAGGCACTAACACATCCCCGACGGCATGGAAACTCTTGTCCTTGCTCACTTTCCAGCCCCGTCTTGGTGGATGAACCTGTGACTTTTTGTAGACTTTGAAGTTGCTGAGTTTGTCCCTAAGAAGATGCTGTGGTTGGGGAGAGCATAGGCTTGCAGGGAAGGAGCTAGGGAATTCAAATGCAAGTTCTTTGTCTTCTCAGGGGATCTAAGTACTTTATAAATATTTTCATTTTATTTGCTTTAAATTTAAGAATCCTTGAAGTTGGACTATTCCTTTCAGTCTACAGATAAGAGAGAAGGACACAGATAGTATATGGTAAAACTGTAACCAACCTAAGGTCTCTCTTGGTGCTGTGGCCCAAGTCCCATTCATGAATAGCAGTGGGGAAGGGGTTTTACAGCAAATGAGGAAGTAAACTAAAACCCCGAAGAGATACGATTTCCAACAGATCAGGTTGGCAGTCTTTTGGGAGAAAGCACACTTGCCCAGGAGAGTTGTTGCACGGATCAGGTAGGCTAATGGGTGCGCAGCACCACTTGTCCTGGTTACTGTTCATGGTTTCTGTCATTGTCATTGTCACTGGGCACCACATAAGCAGTGGGCGAGTGGCACTGGCCTTCCCTTTTGTGTGAGTGTGGATTATGGCTTCATCTGCCTTCAGTCTTTCATGGAAGATTCTTCTTTTTCTGTGTGGAGACTCAAACTCCATAATGTTTTTGAGGGTGTTAGTCCCTTCTCTAAAACGACTTCCCAAATCCTCCTTCGGTTTCCCACCCCTCCTCCTGGAGGGGGTGGCTGCCACTCCACTCGGTGCCCACTGCAGATGGTGAGTGGATTGTCTCACTGGGCTAAGCTGCTGCTTAGGGAAATATCACTTATTTTCTTGCCTTTCAAATGCCTCAGAGCTGTGGTTGGTAATGGCTCTAAATTTAAATGTTAGCTTTTTCTTTCTAACAAGTGTAGGTCCTTGCTGTAGGAGACCTCAGTATAGTTTCCTTTAGGTCCACTTCACACGTTGCTGTCTTAGGTGTCAGGCCTGTGAACGCAAGGGGAGTTGGTCTCAGAACCTGGAGGCCTCTTGAACTCTTCTCAGCCCGTTCCCCTCTGGATGCTGAAGGTCTGTTATATTTTCCTGCCTTCTTGATATGTGGGGCATTTTATCATCTTCGAGTTTGGCAGGTTTTGTTTTGTTTCTCTTATGTTTGTAGTACATGGGCACTATTTGTGTGATTGTGGAAAATGTTTAGCTTAGTATAGAACTGTTTGCTTTTACAGATGACCAGTCCCAAGGAGAACCCTTTGCTTTCTCAAGGGCAGTGAGTTTAAGGATGTAGATAGATGCATCCCTGTATAATAGTAACTTATCAGTGTCCCCCTGGATAGATCCTGCTTTGTCTCACTTTCATCTCTTGGGTAGTTCCAACACTGTAGCAGCAGCACACATTGGTGTTGGTGCTGGGGTGGGACTGTGAGCCTCTACCCTGCTGCGGGGCGTACTGTCTGAAGGGCAGGAAAGAAAAGCCGACAGAGCTATAGCCTCAGGTCAGATAGAAAGTTAGGTGTTGTGCTGCTCTAGACTTGCAGTCCCCTGCCCCCCAATTTTGTATCTTTTAGATATGTCCTGTGTAGTTGATGCTGCCATTATCAGGCAGAAGAAACAAAGCCACTTTGTAGGGATGGAATTCATGGTATCTTTAAGGGTGACCAAGGAAATAATTTAGCCCCCATAGGCATAGTCTCAGAAGTGGAAGGTGAGGCACTATACAGCTGCAATTTCCTGAGTCTGCATGGTCATGAGGGTGGAGCTGGCTGAGAGGGTGAGTGCTTACCCTGAGCCAGGGGCTAGGTGGCACCCCTAGCATATTCCTAACTAAGCCTCAGCACAACTCAAGGGGCAGGTGCCGTGGTTATTGTCATTTTACAGATGTGGACATTGAACCCCAAAGAGTTTAGTAACTCACTGAAAGTCTTGGGTTGAGCCTGCCAGGGTGGGAGTGAATCCGTCTGTGCTGGTCTCAGAATTCTTTCCTTTCTGTGATACGTTCTTACTCCAGATCCCAAAAGGACTCTCACTGTGCCATCACTCAATTCCTGCACCCTGGAAGAAGAGCCTGATCAGCTTCCCCAAAGTCAAGGCTAAAGGAATGACCATTCCCTCCATGGGTGGGGTGGTGAGAGATGTACATTCCTCGTGCGTTACGTGGTTCCAAGTTCTTGTAGAGCACGTTCTCTGTGCCTGCCATTGTGCCAAGTGCTTTACATACATCTTTTCCTTCAATGGAGATTCTGTGCTTCATATCTGGCCTCTACCTGTGGATGTAGACCCCAAGGGGAGAGAAGTACATCACTGTATCCCTAGCATTGAGAATACTGCCTGGCACATGACAAGTGCTCAACAAACACGATTTTAATTAAGTGGTTCACATCAGCTCATTGAGGCAGGTGTTCAAGAAATGGAGGCATAGAGGGTTTAACTGATTTTCCCTGAGCTTGGTCTCATTTTC
Source organism: Ctenodactylus gundi (assembly GCA_004027205.1). Taxonomy (NCBI): domain Eukaryota; kingdom Metazoa; phylum Chordata; class Mammalia; order Rodentia; family Ctenodactylidae; genus Ctenodactylus; species Ctenodactylus gundi. Next base: position 754,075 of record PVKB01000286.1, read on the forward strand.
CCAGGAGGACTTGAACTCAGGGCACTTGATTCTAGAGCTTCTGCTTTTCACCCCTTTGTCTTCTGAGAAGTCAGCACTGTGATTCTTAAGGATTTCAGTGGCTGATGTGTTGGCTTCCCTGCGAGTTCCACAAGTGACATCCTCCAAAGGCAACGAAAGAAGGAGATAATTGATGAACTTAATTATCTGTGGCAATAACATGATGAGGGAGGCACACCGTGAGCGTGCGTCATTGCTTTGCGGAACAGAATTCCCCAAGATGGAAGCATACATACTGCAGCACGCACTGCACAGCAGGAGCTGCTGTCCTCCACTCATGAGGGTCTGCTCCTCCCAGGGCTTGGTGTTACGGTGTTTGAAAAATCACTCAACTGTATGAAACACAAATTATATTAGATGGAGAACAGCTAGCTTCCTAGAGCTCACAGTGGGCTTTCGTTAATGAATTTTGGCCTGATTAATACAGTTTCCGGATTGACATCAAAATGTGCAAGTGAAAACTTGGTAGGGGTGGGAGGAGACTAGTTGGGAATTCTAACTTTGAAATCAGGGAAGGGAAGGCTCAGTGAAGCTCGGAGCTGAGAACTGAATGTGTAATGAGAGCCTAGGGCTTTGAAGCTGCCTGCTTTGCTCAGACCTCTGTAGGGTAAGGCTCTGCTCAGACGGTGAGGCCTTCTTGGCCCTGTTCCGTGCTCCAGGACACCTAGCCAGGACTCCAAGGCTGATCGTCCCTCAGAATCTGTACCAACAACTTCTCTCCTGTTCCAGTTTCTTAGAATGTGGATGACTGACGCGTATTCTCATCTAAGCCTACTATTCCTAGAAGTCTGCACTGGGACTTCTGATGGCTTTTTTGACGCCGAATGCCTGCCTCCTTCTAGCTAGGTTCTTATTCCTGCCACTCCTGCCTGGACTCACACTGATTGCTCCACTCCATGGATCTGTCTCCATAACTGTCACCAGCTGGTTAGGCTCTTGGCCTCTTTTCTCAAGTATGAGCTTTTGGCAAGTGGTCTTTTTCTGCTTGGTCCCTGTGGGCTGATTCTGGTTTCATGTCTTTTTCTTTCTGCACATTCAAAGTAGTGACCCAGGAGCCAGTATTCCAACAATAGATGCCTTCATCACACCAGACTTCCAAGGTGTCAAGTCATGACCATGCCTAGGTCATTGGGAATATAGTAAAACACAGTATGAAAGGAAAGAGGACTTCATATGAATGATGGAACTTAAGACATTTCTGTCTACTGGGCGAGTGGCAGGAACCTCACAGAGCAGCATGGTGAGCAAGCCAGCTTTCCAGGGCACCTAGTCTCCCTTTCATGAGGCTCTAGGAAAAGTGAGATCAGGCTGGTTGGAGAAAAACTGCATAACAAGAGAAAGGAAAAAATGACAGCTTTTTGTCCAGCCCTTACTAGTTTCACACCTCAGCTCCATCATCAGAGAATGGACTCTTACAAGGGCGTTTTATTACTTAAATGCATTTTTCACAGAGGTGATGTCAAGCAAAGAAAATCCTCTTTGAGTTATATGGCTTTTTCGTTCAGCACTACAGGGTCTTTCATCTCTAAGCAGTGAAATCAGGCAGTAATTCAAAGTTTAAGTTACTGTGCATTTTTAAAATATCACCTTAATCTTGTTGCTTTTGGTCAAAAGTCTGCTTTGGCGTATTTGGCCACTGTTATCTGTGGTATTAATTCTCTTGACTCTTTGGAACATATGCAGCCTTAATAGAAAGACCTTATGGGTTTATTTTTTCAAGCAAGTAAAGGAGGAAATGGAAGAAATTAGGCTGCCTCTCAGATACTAAGGCAAGGCTGAATGGCTAGTGATGGCTATCTTATATCAGCTCAAGGTGAGATTTTAATGGCTTTTTTGACCTTCAGAAATGTTAGCTTTGGATAGGAGTTGGGGGATATGCTTAGTCTGCATCTGTTTTCTCTGCAGAGTACCTTGAGGGCAATTGGTATTGGGCAGAATATGGAGTCTCTAGATTTAAGAAATCTACTGTTAGCCTTTCTCCATCTGCATTTTTTCCTTTCCTGTGACGTCTCTGTAGGTAAATGAAAAAGAGGTTTTAGTGCAGAGACTTTAAGAGAAACTTCATAAATCAGGAATTAGGAGCCTGCCCTCTGTGGTATGTCAGTGACAACAAAGATATTCGGAGGACATGGAGGCAGACCCAAGCCCAGGACCACCCTCCGCAGTTGGTCCGCAGGGGCCCTGGGCAGGTGCAAGCCTTCCTGCTGTGGGTGGCAGCAGGGCGCTTCCACTCCTTGTCTGTATGCTAGATGAGAACATGCCGGCAAAGCCAGCCTTCTGAGTTCGGGGCCAGGAGAAAATGAGTTTGAAGCCACAAAAGAACCATGCCTGGTTTGCCTTGCCATGGCGATAGGTCTGATGCAGATTTCTGCTCTGCTGACTTCCTTTTTCACTACTGGTGTAGTCATCCCACCTCTGCCTTGTGGTCCTTCTCTGTGATGGCCACTTAGAATCTGTGTTTTCTTCCCTCATTTTCCCAAGAAATTCCTTTTCCTTGGGTTGTCAGGCTGACAGGGCTTCGCTCATTCTTACATTCACCTAACAATTAAGGGGTCCCTGTTTTGCGTGGGCACTGTCTGTGTGCCTGAGATGCATCTGGGAGTGAAAACAGGATTCCTGCCCCCATGGAGATCATGTACTCTGGAGGATGTGGTAAGACCTGGTTGCTGCAAAGAGATAGAACCTTAAGTGCCTACTCCCTGGTACATTTCTCAAACAGTTCCCCACCATCCATACGGGTTAGCTATATTTGGAAGATAATAATTCCCACTGTGCTAGCCACAGTATCAGCTGCCAGGGAAGACTGTCAGAAAGGACCGCTGCACCTCCAAAATACCTTGACTTGAGACCACACGTTAATCTAGGAAGAGCACAGATAGCTAAGCCTCTGCACTGTAGAGCTGGCTTTCCTGGGGCAAGCAGCATTGTTGAGCTGCAGTTTCTTCACGTATTAGGTGAATGTTAGAGTTCTTATTGCAGAGGGGCTGGGATTAAAATTAAAGGAGAAAGTGTATAGTGTAGGTAAAGTTTGGTTTTTTTTTTAATTTTTTTTAGCACAAACCAAAATCACGATTAGCTCCATTAACGTTTATGGGTATCCTTAAGACTGTATACATCTTTTTGGGGGCATGGGGAGGAGGGAAACGTTGGACATTGAATCCTAGCTTTTTGACTCTTTTTCATTTTGTGGCAATTTCTCACTGCGTCTCTAAGTTTCTCAGGCTGGGCCATATTTTGTGATCCTTCTGCTTCAGTCTCAAAGAGTGCTGGAATTACAGGCCCATGCCACCCTGCTCTGCCTTTGTAAACCAGCTTTACCAGCACTGTGAAGCACACAGATGCAATTAGTGCTCCAGAAGGATACATAGGTGTATGACACAAAGGTCCTAAAGTCCAGCACCTGCGTTCTAGTTGGGCAAAAAATTAGGGATATCAGAGTAAGCAGAGGGACAGGCAAGGGTTGTGCGTGGCTGGAAATGGGACTGCAGCCACTGGGACTCTGCACAAGGAGAATGGGGGACAGTGTTCAAATGAGGACCTGAATGCGGAGGGAATGGAATAGGAAGATATAAACACATGGGGTGAGAGGGAGCAGTGTCTGTGAAAGGGATGGGTGTATTGAAGAGTCAGGGCAATGTTGCCAGAGAGGCAAAAGCAAGATCAAATATGACCTGCCTGAAAAGTAGGGCCTGGATTTTCATCAGGGTTTGCGAGATTTTTTTCTTTTGTTTTGAGAATCTTGCTCTGTGGTCTGGCTTGATTCTAAACTCACTGTGTAGACTGGCCTTGACCACACAGCAATCCTCCTACCTCTGAAGTGCTGGGATTACAGGCAGGTGCCCATGCTCAGCTATTATGGGGGGAATGAACTGAAGGCCTCAAGCTTCCTAGGCAAGGGATTGAATCCCTGTATCCCCCTAGCCTCTTGTGAGGAAAATTTTAGCGTTTTGGTATCTGTAATCTAACTTATCATCACGCAGGAAAATCACCCGTGGGGTAGTGGGAGGGACAGTCTGAGCTTTGCCGAGCTCTAAGAGTAAGGATGCAGTTCACAGAGCTAAGGAGTAAGTTGGATGCTTAGAGATGACTTAATTTGGGCAACCTGACTGTGGATGACAACAGCAGAGCTGTGTGCAGTTGCTCAGTAGGCAGTTTGGTGGGCAGGACTGGAGTCCATCTGTCCATCTGCCTGTGCTTCTGTTTATCTATCCAACATCTACTTAGCACCTCTTCTATCTTAGGTCCTTTGGAGTGAATCACCAGGACCCTTTTCTACTTGGTTGAAAAGCTCTACTTTTTATCTGAGGATGTCAGGGAGCAAAGAATGGTTGCATGCTGGGGTGGGTGTCACAGATTTGCATTTTACAGAGATTGCCGAGGTGTGAAGCTGTGGGAGGAAGGACAGCACAGAGGTGCTGCTGGAGGGAGATGCAGAAGGAGCTGAGATTTATTGTCTCCACCCTGCCTGGACCTCCCTGGTCCGGAGGTCCCTTAGTTGCCCCTTCTGTCTTCCTGATAGCTGTGGAAGGTAAGGATTATCTTTATTTCGTGACAAGGAAATGAAGAATTGGAAGTGTTGTGCAAGTTGCCCAGAATATCACCTCTAGAATCAAGTGGAATTGGGTGTCAGATTCCCTTTTGGGCTTACTGTGAGAGGTGCACACCCACCACGGGCACAAAGCCTTTCTCTTTCTGGAAATTACACCTTGAGAGGCGAGATCATGGTAGGAATTAGATACCATCTCATCCTGCCCTCCACCTCCAGTGGAGTTCTGTCTCCAGTGAATTCTGTTTGTGGAGGACATTGCCATAGCTGGTGGGGCATAGCCAGTAGGAGCAGATGTTTTAGCTGGGACCAGCCCCCTCCAGGGAAGCCAGGACAGCAGGAGAGATAGGCGTCTTGAGGGCATTTATAGCAGCAGAGCCATTTTTATTTTAAGCAGCTGTTCCAGAACATTCTTTTCCTGTCTCCTGAGCCCCCTGAGCTTACACACCCAGACTGGGCAAGAGAGATGTGAACAAGGTCCAGCGTTCACATCCCAGGGTTCCTCTGGGTATCTTGTGCTTTTATTTTTAAATAAACTTGGAGCATCCCCTGTTTTCCTGATGTTGTTACTTTTCACTGGTCCTTCCTCTCCTCCATCACACCTCCTCTACCATTTCTTTTCTCATTCTGTCCTTTGATTCTATGTGTTATTCTATTTTTCCCCCTCTACTTTGTAAAATGGAATGGATGGCCCTTAACCTTCTAGAGTTTTTGAGACTGTAACGATTAATTAATTTCAACAAGCCTTTTGTACCCACTTTTGAGGTGCAGGCTCAAATCTAGTTCTTGGGCTATGAGCAAGCACAGCTCTCTCCAGAAGTGTGCTGCCAGGTCAGAGTCAAGTTGAGAGGCCTGATCTATGAAACCCACTTTCTTTTAAGACCCTGACTGGACTACCGCATCCTATAAATGCTTTGCTTAAGTGACCTCTACAAGAGTATTAATAATCCATCTATTTGCCTGGAGAGGCCAAGTCCCAGGGCCAGAGGGAAGGTGCCTGAATTATGACATTATCGGTCTGTGGGCTACTTGGCTTTATTTCCCAAAGTTACTCTTACTAATGGCCACCAATTGAGGGACTTGGTAATGACACTGTCTTCAGGGATGAAGCTGGTGGTTGTTCTTCGGTCACAGTGAAAGATAGTAGCCGGCGGGTCGGGTCCTTCCAGCAGCCTTCCCACGGGTCTCTCACCAGGCTTGTGTGTGGGCTCAGGCAGGAAGAAAATGGTCCCAGGAGCCAGATGAAAATAAAAATGTCTCTGTTGCTGTGAATGCTCTTGAGTTGCCTGTCTCCACTGCTGTCCTGGCTTCCCTGGGGAGGCCTGGTCCACCCTACAATACCTCTGCTTGTTGGCAAAGCCTACCAGCTGGGAAAGTGTCCTCCTCAGACAGAATTCACCAGAAATGGAGGACAAACTGAACTGGCATCTGATTCCTACCAGGATCTCACCTCTCTGGCAGGGGTGCCAGAGAGATGAGAAGCTTCCTGCCCCGGGCTTCTTGTCCTCTCCCTTTCCTGTGAGTCACCTCACTCCCTGCCTGTCCCCTGTCCCCTCCACTCAGCCTTCCTGGGATGCTTGTAAAGGCTTTGCCAAACCCTTGCTGTTCTGTGAGTCTGTGAGTCATCACAAACAGTATGGACTATGGATTAAAATTAAATCTGCTACATCCTGTTCTTGAGAGACTCGTTTCCTGTCTTGATTTCAGTTCCTTAGTCTATTACATGAACACACTGATACCCACGCTCATATTGGGTTACATAAGATCTTGCTTATAAATAATAAACATGTAGTAAGTATGAATACTTGCTGTATGTTTGGCTCTAGAAAAAGGTTCTTGGTTCCTTCAAGAAGCAGATATGTAAACAGATAGGCTCAGTACAATGTGCTCATACAGCGTGGGGGGTGGGCAGGGGAGAGTCACTCTGGGCCACACTGGCGGGGAGCCTTCCGATGCCTGTGTAGAGGAGTCAACCTGGAGAGGCAGGGAAGGGCGGGAAGCTAAAGATACTGTGACTCTGTTCTCACACTCAGTGTCCCTGAGATGGCCTGTGTTTCCACTTCTAGGTAAATCGGTTTTATTTGCACTTGGAGCCCCTGCCCTGGGTCTCCATGCGTCTTATGAGGATCTGAGACTACTTGCAGTCAGAATACTGGTGTTAAGGTGCAGTGCCACTGCTTTTTGCCCAGTCTTTGGGTGTATCTTTATTGATGCCTACTGTGTCCGGGAACTATTCTTGGTGCTGATAGAACACAGGACTGGAAACTCTTAAGTCCTGCCTCATCTGTGTTGTCCTCCCAAATTCCTGATAGAGGAAACCTCCCACAGATGTTTAAAATCACACAATCTTGTTCAGTCCTAGGAAGATCCAGGTGGAGCAGATGGCAGGGAAGCACCTGGCAGTGAGACGCAGCGGGGGTGAGCCCAGGAAAGGAGGCGCAGGGATGTGATGGACGGGCAAAGCTGAGGCCAGGGCAGGGCCACGGGGGGTGAGGGGGGGGGAGTGTGTGAGGAAGGGCAGGCTCTTGGGACAGTGAATCTCCTCACCGGAAGCATCGCACAGAAGGGCCACCAGTGTGAGGCTGTCCTTCCCAGGTCCTTCACACGGAGCCGTTGACGTTTCATGACCACAATTGCACTCCTCGTTAATTACAGTTTAGTGAAATTCCATCCGTCCTTGTCTCTAAAATCTGCAAATAGTTGTATGTGAACTGGACTGAAGTTTGCCTCCTCAGGTACTGCAAAAGGATTTGCTAAGTCATTTACGAAACATACAAGGGGGCAAGAAGGCGAGAAGTTTACTTAAGTGTAACCATATATGATGCACTCATGTTTATAGCAGCACAACTAATAATAGCTAAATTGTGGAAGGCGCTAAAATATCCATGAGTAGACCAATGAATTAAGAAAAAAACATGGGATACTTAAACAGCAGAGTACTACTCTGCCATAAAGACAGATATGAATCATTTATAGGTACATGGATACACATTAGGACTGTCATGCTTAGAGAAATGAATCAGACTCAGAAGCTCAATTATTACATGGTCTCTATAATATGAGTCTTAGGGTGAAAGTAATTGAGTCACATAAATAAGATGTTAGGAGTCAGGGAGGTAAGGGAAGGTTTGGGAAGTGAGAATGTGGGCGTGGGAGGGAATGTGCAGTTGGGCACAGATTTCTCAAATGTAACCATTGCGTGTTGCATGTACATACTAATAAAATGAGGGAAAACAAGAATATTATCACAACATATCTGTCCCCTCCAGTCTCAGTTTCCTCCCATGTTACAGGAAAGGGTACACTTGCAGAATCTGAAGTGCTGCGATTCTGTGTATCTGCGTTTAGCTAATGTAGTGTCGCCTGCTTATATCAGTTAAAAGAAACCGTCCTTCAGAGAAACCATAGTTATTTGCCTTTTAGAAGTTCTTTCAAGGCCTGCTTTTTTCCAAGTGTAGGGCAGGTCCTGGATACAATAGGAGGCGGGATCTAGTTATTACCCTCAGAGAGGAGCACCAGGTTCCTAATGAGGAACTGCTGGAGACAGAGCATGATTACGGGGGTCAGGGATGACCTGAACTCCAGCCTAAGACGTCTAGGAGGGCAGGCAGGAGTGCCTTCTGGGAAGAGTTCCTCTGTCACAGGCAAATATGGTAAACATATCCTTCCTACTCCAAACAACCTTTCTCCCACCTTCAGCTTAATCATTTTTTTTTTTTTACCCCAACCCTAACCGAACCCTAACCCTAACCCTAGCTTAATCATTTTTAAATGTACATAGGGCCAAAAGAATTGTGCAGTTAACACTATATATCCATTATTTAATTTGACAGTTAACATTTCGCCATATTTGTCCCTGCTTTGTTTCTTTACATGTGTGCACGTTTTTCCTTGAACTATTTAGAAGGAACTGACAGACATTGTGTTAACTTACTCCTAAAACCCAAAGGGACATTGTTCTATGTTACCACTTTAGGAGGTATTATTACATCTATAAGAATGATAACTCCATAATCGCACACAATATACTGTTCACATTAAAATCACAATGATTATCCAAAAATGTCTTTTATAGCTTTGTGTAATTATTATTATTCAAAAACTACTCAGATTTTACCCACTGTGTTTGTTTCTTCACTTTGTTTTAATCTGGTAAAATGATCTACCTTCCCCAGGGTTTTTTCGTTTTCTTTTTAGAGCTCAGGTAGTTATCTTAGAAAACATCCTCAGCCGAGGTTCATTTCCTAACAGGTAGGTCGAGGCTTGGCATTTGTGGCAGAAGTGTTTCATATGTGCCATCACATCCTTCCTTTTGTGGCACATCAGGTGGTGCATCCAGGTTGTCCCACTGCAGGCACATGGACTTGGTCTCTTGGACCCTGTGTTCAGAAGTGGCTGCCGTATATTTTATTTGCATTGTACATTTTTCTCGTGATAATAACTATGCTTTGGGTTTAACCATGGAGACTGTGCCAGTGTCTTATTCCACACTTTTGTATGTTTATTGTACTGTGGCTCGAACCCAGTACAATAGGCTGAGCTACATCCCAGGCTTTTTAAAATTTTTATTTTGAGATGCAGACTTGCTAAGTTGGCCAGGCTAGCCTCTAGGTTGTGGTCCTCTTGCCTTAGCATCCTGAGTTCTCCACGGATGTTTACCCAACATTTTAAACAACTAACAAATGATCTTTTCCTGACCCGGTTGTTGCACGTGACATTGCAAACATGGTGATTTTTTGACTGTTACCTTCCTTCAAAATTTATGTAGCTGACGTTCTTCGGTGGCAAAGACCTTTATGTATCTTTTAAACTTTTAGCAGCTTGGCCTCAAAGCTTAAGCTTGAGTTCCTGCATTCTTTTGGAACTTTTGGTGGGGAGAGAGAGATGAGGAAGAGTGAGGGGAGGCAAAAGGGAGTGAGAGAGAAAGGGAGAGAGCAAACAGAAAAAAATGACCAGCACAAGCAAACACACAGAGAGCTGAGCCCCAGGTCTCTCACTCAGGCCACCTGTCAGCTCAGTGTCAGTAGAGATGGCCCAGGCTGCTTGTCTCTATCCAGGGATTGAGTGGCTCAAGGGCCATCTGGCAGGAGGCATGCAGAGGAACAAGAGAGACGCATTTGTCTCATGCATAGCTTCACCGAACATGTATACACATCTGTATTCTTTCTTCCATTCAGTACACACAGAGAACCTCTGTGGCCTGACCTTGCTTCAGGCTCTGAACCAATGGTCTGTTCCCATGAAGTTCACACTCTGTGTGCCTAACAACAAAAAAGAGAGACAGAGGACAGCGAGCAAGGGGCTAGTGCATTTTATGGGACAGTCAGGAAGTCTCCCAAGGTAATATTTGAGTAAAGAACACAGTAAAATAAGCCAGGCATCTGTTGGAGCAAAGGGTGCCCAGGTGATCACAGGCCCTGACGTGGAAGGCTCTGACTGCGCTGCAGCAGTAGCCAGGCAGCCAGTGCGGCTGGAGAGGAGAGAGACACCGTCTGATTCACACAGTGAGCAAGCCCTTCTCTTCACGCCCGATTATTCAAGCCAGCAAAGCCTCAGGATTATTTCCCTCTCTACTGTAACATGATTTTGAGTGAATAAAAACAAATCAGAATTTATCAACTGTGAACAAAATTGTCAACTGCGAACCGTCAACAGTCTGGTTTAAAAATAGATGATAGGTTGATGAAATAGAGTGAAGGAAGCAATTTAAATAAAATGTTAAACATAATACCCAAAGCATGTGAGGCCTGGTGCAGAGTGTGGTGTGGTGGAGAAGCGTACTCAGTTGAGACCTGCGTGAGCAATGAACCAGAGAAAAGTTATTAGTTTTTGCTTTACAAATCATAGAAGAGAAAGATTCACTGGCTATTTTCAGGAAAACATTCACTCATCCCAACGTATTGATATGTTATGCCAAGTGGCAGCACAGATTGGTCGGGATATCTGCTGGCTCATTTATTTTTAAGTGGGTCAACATTTTGAGTATTTCTGTCCATTTATGCAGTTGCTGGCTCCCTTCTTTTTTTCTTTGTTTCTGTGTTGATTAGGGAAGGCGTTTGTGTTCGAACAGGCCAAAGGTCTCTGAGTTATGGGGGGCGGTGTTTATATTTGCATTTGAATTTGTATGAGTGTGGGTGCTAGAATGTGTTCACAAGTTTTGATTTCCTATTTTGTCAACTCTTTTTCTTTAAAAAGAGTTAGTGATAATTATTTATTTAACTGCTTTATCACAAAGTCAACAGAAAGGCTTGTTTTTTTTTCCTTATTTTCTCTGTTCTGGACATAAACGTTTTAGTATTTTTATTCTGCTTATTAATACGCATTTTCAACACAGAATAATTACATTCAACTTGGGAAATCAGTATATATCCATATTGCATCTTGACCATTTTTACTTCCCTGTGACCTCCCTGATCTCTCATCTTCCCCTTTCCCCAAATACACTGGAACATACATGTGTCATGAGGGACATGAGTCAACCCATCACAGAAGGTTTAAAGCCATACCTTCCAAAGGATGAGTGGAAGTCGCCTTGTGATGAGAAGTAATGGTCGTCCCCCGCATAGGCCCACCTCTGGGGTCGGCTGGGGCCAGAGTGAGCCTTCTCCAACTGGCAGCAGTGGCCAGTAGTGGCAGTTTTGCTTGTGTTTCAGGTCTCTTTCAGGTCTTGTAAGACAAGCTCTAGAGACATCTTTAGCTGTGGTACTCTGCGAGCTTTATGCAAATGAGTGCTTTTCCAATTCACATCTGAAAGATTCGTTTTTATCTGTTATTTCTTTTTTAATTCTGAGAAATAGTTGTTTTTTTCTAAGGTGTCAAGTTATAAGTTGTGAGTGAGTGAGCATCCCCTTTTTACTTCCCAGGAAGGTCTTTTTGTTTTAGTTTATTGTTTTTTAGGGTTTTTTTTTTTTTTAATTGGAAACAGGGTCTCACCAAGTTGCTGTGTTGTCAAGATGGACTTGAAGTTGGGTTCCTCTGACCTTAGTCTCCCAGAGAGCTGAGACTGCAGGCCTGAACCATCAGGCCCAGTTGCTTGAGTCTTCTCTATCTGCAGGGTACGTATGGAGGAAGAAGCAAAGGCTATGTGAGCAGGTCCTTGTTGCAAGCAATCACTATCCAGAATTTTACCAGTTTTTACATCTGGCTTTGAGCCTACTGTAAGACAGAAGGCCCTAAAACTTACTATTTAGCTCTAAAGGCAAGAAACAGCCAGGGTTATTCCTGTAATCACAAGATTGCTTACTTCTCCCTTGTCATGCCTCCTTCAAGAATCCTTCCATTTTCTAGCTGTCTGCTCCCCATTGCATCCTCCCTAGGAAGGCTCTTTGTGCCTTTTGTGTTGTGGTTGTCGTTCCAGCTTTATTGAGAGCAGGACAATTGATACTTAATAGAGACTGATCCGCCTCGTATCTCTTGGATCACACACCCATTTCTAGCAATGAGCAGGATCACTGTGTTGGAAGAGTACCTTGGCCTCATTTTCTCTCCTTGTGTCCTTTTGGCTTGGCAGGCCTGTATGCAGGGTACACCAAACTAGCCCTGTATTTTTAGGATGTTGGTGTATGTAGATCAGGGTACGTGTTTTCAGGGTCAGCTAGGTGTGTACTTTCTCTCTACCTGAGAATCTGATCCCTTCAAGAACCTGAGCCAGAGGAGAGAGAGAAGGATAGTAGGTGACCAACAACTTGGAAGAGGCAGTAGGATGCCTCTACTTTGTGTTAAAGTCACAGTCACCTTTCACGGCCTGATTAAAGCTGGAATGGTGAGCACTTTCTGGTTTCTCTCCCACACAAGAATCTGGGCCAAAGAAGATAGCAGCAGGGTAAATTCAAGTGTGGGAATTAGAGAAAAGCCATGGATAGGGCATGTTGGTGACATGCCTGAGGTACGCAGACCCTGGGGACTCCTCTGCCTGGCACCGATTCAGGGTCTGGGTTCAGAGTCTCGCACTCTTGATGACTGTTCTCATCAGTTCCCTGCCTGTGTGCTGTCGCTCAATTGTCCTAACAAGATTTCTGGGGAAAGTGTGGATTTAGCTGGGTTGTATACATTTTAGCATAAAGTATTTGGTGCGTAAAATTATGTGAATTATTTATAGAAGCTGTCAAACCCAGCAACAAAGCAACAGCCTTGGAATCCAACGTGAACCTTGTAAAATAAACATTGCCCACTTTTGCAAAGCTACCTGTGGGCTGTTGTTGGCTCTACCTCACTGCCTTCCTTGGAGTGGTGACCCCTATCTTGCTGATATTAGCTATGCCCATCCCTTTTAAGGAATTGTTTTAAACCACTTGTGTGTATATATATCTCTAAGTAGCTTGTCTGAGCTTTATAAGAAGATGGAATTATATACCCTTTTTGAGCTTATTTACATGCCACATATTGACCCCAAATGTAAAAAGCAGATCTGTGCCCCTGAAACTTGAATTTCCTTGCTGTAGATAAGTGCTGTTTTCTCTGGTGACACCTGTCTAGAGTCAGGAGCGGCTGAGTGTCCTTCCAAATTGTTGTCATGGAAGTGGGATATTGTAGCTCAGCCAAGCTGAGCTACAGGAGTTTTAGCCACAGAGCTCCTGGTCAACACAGGGCTGCCCAGGGCACAGATGTCTGGGCTTCTGGAAGGCAGGTAGCCTGGATTGACTCAGGCAGCAGCCTGGGACAGACAGGGAAGCTGATAGACAAGCAACTGGATGCTGATCTCAGAGAGAGGACTCAGAACAGATATGAGTAAAGGATGGGACCGGATCAACAATTTGAAGACAGAACTCTGGCACATGGGATCCTGTGCAGCAGGTTGTGAAGTATCTAGCGGGCAAGACAGGGGTTAGAGTAGCAGACTGAACATTGCCCACTCTCATTTGGCTTCATAATTTCGTAGCTGTTTATTGAGTATCTACTCTGTTCTAGGGCTTTCTGTGTGTCACACATGCTAAGGACACAACAGCGATGACTAAGACTTTTCCTGCGGTGAAGTACTTCATGACCAAGAAGAAGTTAGCTATTCTGTTCACCAGTTTTTATCTTTGTTACCATATACAGTGGTAACAAATGATCTCCATAATCAGCAGATTATGATAGCGAGTTATATCTTGTTCCATATTGCACGCTAGCTGTGGGTTCGTTTCAGCTTTTTTGTGAGTCCTCTACCGCGTGGGTCCAGGCAGAGCCAGCAGCCCTTTTGTGGCTCATGTCATTTTTGTTTGTTTATTTTTAAGACAGGTCTCACTCTGTAGTCCAGGCTAGTCCTGAACTCAAAACATAGACCAAATTAGCCTTGGGCACATGGCAGTCCTGCTGCCTCAGCATCCCTAGAGCTGGGATTGCAGGTGTGCACCACCATGCCCAGTTTATGTGGTGCTGGGGAATCCAAATGAAGGCCTTGTGCTTGCTAGGCGAGACTTCTGACCAATGAGCTAAGCCATCTTGTCATTTTCATGGGAGGGAAATGGTACCAGTGAGTTGACGAAGCCATGCGGTGGATCTTGACACGTCTGCTGAAGCTGGCTTCATCTGTCACTCTTACCTGTTATTCCTCTTCACAATCCACCTATTCAAGCAGGTCCTGTGGCCAGGGCTGGTACAACTTGGAACGGGAAGTTGAATCCCATACACTACAGAGCCCTGAGCTGGAAGCCAAGGTATAGATTTCTTGTTCAGGGAGGCCCAAGACTATTTGGGAAGAGCGTTACCATCTGTCACAGATATAAGCAAAGCAATTTTAGTAACAGTATGATAAAGCTTTATGATAAATAAGCATAATAAGCCTGTCCAAAAGTTTATACATAAATGTATATTTTTCTCCTCTAAATTAGCTTTAGAGAATCTATTGAGAAAATAGTCTGAATATGACCAGCCCCAAATTGAATCTTGTTCCAGAGAGCCAATCCTGAGGAGAAGAGGCGTTAGGAGCTGACCACAGTGGTCCCCTCTCCAGCCTTGGTCACAGCCATTGATACCGTGTTATTTAAAAAGAAACATCTCTCACCCTAGTGACTCACCTGCCCCTTGTAGCACTCCTCTTGGCTTAACTGCTGGTCCCTCTGTGTTGTCTGTAGCTTCTTACATACCTGCCTTTCCTCACCATCGTGTTCACAGACTCTTTTTTTTCCTTCATCATTAAGACAGTTAATGTTTAAGATCTGGCTCTGGCTTCTTTTTCTTATCCCATTTTCATTAGTACATACATGCTATATATAAACAATGGTTACATGGAGCTTGAGAATTTTGTGTACCTATGTACCGTGTCATCTTCACAAGGCCTTGGCCTCTTCCTTTCTCATCTTCCCATCTTCATCCCCCCTGACTCCCAAATTCTGTCATTTGACTATATTATTTGTGTTCTAATTTTTTTCATATTTCATAACTCCTCCTTTCACGCTGAACACATACTGAATACTTCACAAAGATCTATGAAAAAGGACTTGTATCCAGAGCAAGTCACCATTCAGAAAGCCTGCTGTGTCACCCTGTCCCTGCAAGAGTAGCCAGTGACTGAAGAGGTGACATTCAAAGTTATGCAGAGTGACACCAGTCCATTTGCAACCAGGTTTAAAAGCACTCTTCGCCTTGGTTTGCAATCAGTCTGGGAAGCGAATAGCTTGTCCTTTGGTAATGATCCAGTATTCATCCGCACTCATGTGTGTTGCTTTGCAAATGCTAGTGCCTTTTTTCAAAGGTATGCGTTTGTGATTTCCAAGGGCAAGGGACTCTATCTCTTCTTTCCTTTCTTTTAAAGAATTCCCCGTGGCATCCGATAAGAGCTGCCTGTGCAGTGGGTGCTCAATATATTTTGCCTATCACGTCTTCCTTTGAACATCCATCAGGTACCTGCGTGGTTCTGGGACATGGGCCTTTGCAGAGGACTGATTATGCACAGGCTTTGATCTTAAGAATTTCGTAGGCAAAAAAAAGCCAGTAAGTTTTCAGACTGCACAGATGTAGACCAATAGCAAAGATGCATATTTAGCCATACACCCAATATAGTACTGAAAATCTGTGTTCTAGAGGCTACTCCACAGGGAAGAAAGTGAGCTGAGATCCTTAAAGACTTAGCCCTGGGCTCACACATGTGTTTGAATGAGGGTTAGAATCTTTCACAAACTATTTGACCTCTGAGTTTCAATTTCTTCTGTAATATAGGAATAATAAATGCAACTATTGGGGTCCATTGCATCTGTAAATACCATCCCTTTCCCCTGCTTGTGTTTCAAGTCTGTTTAGACTTCAAAGTAAATGCTAGAGAAAAGGAACCGACGTACTACATTGTTCCCAATTACAGCTGATAGATTATGACATATAGGCTTGCTAGGCTAATTATTACAACCATAGACACCCTCCAGCAGGCTAGAACCAGTACCCTTTTACTCTGTGATGCTCCCTAGGGGAAGGGGCAGAGCCTAGATAAACCATCAGCACTTACAAAAGAGACTGCCAGACTTCGCCACCAAGAAGAACGTTGGCCAGTCTCCTAGGACTGTTACGCTCAGAGAGCTTATTCTTCATGGAAAGAAATGTGGAGAAGAAGCCTTCGCGGGTGAAGTGGGAGGGCATGTGCACCATATGGGACTCCGGGGGTATTAAATTTCAAATTAATAAACGTATTTAATAAATCGTAGCAGTTGGGTTTCCGTTCATTACACTAAGCCTCCCAGTGCTTCATCAGTGCTATGGAAATTATCTTGGAAGTTTGGAAAGCCACACAAGGCCGTCTCTCATTTAGTATTCTGCTGTTCAGACATTTGCCAGAGGTAGGCTTAACCTTCTCTGTCTCTGCTCCCGTGGATCAGGACCGCTGGCTGTTTCTCAGGAAGCAGAGAGGGGGAGCTTGGGAGCTGCTTCCTCATAGCCTGTTCTTTCTTTTGCAGTGCAAGATGGAGTTCCACGCTTGCTCTACCAGCAAAAGCATCACCACCCTCTGTGATGGGCCCTGTCCCTGTCTCCCGGAGCCTGAGCCCCCAAAACACAAGGCAGAAAAGAATGGTGAGTGAAGTGGAGCATCTGAGGCAACCCCCAAAGGGAGCATGGTGGTGAGGACATTTGGCATGACCAAGCTTGGTCCTAGATGCCAGGGACTTGGTGCTCAATTCAGGTCCATGTGGGGAAAATGGACAGACTTGGTGAGTAAGTTCTCAGCATTTTGAAAGGCCCCAAAACTGAACGGCCTTCAGCTACCACGAAAGCGAAAAAAGAAGAGCTGAGAGTCTTTGAAATAATTCTGTTAGACCAAGCAGAGTACGCGCTAGGTCCTCTTAGAGGTCAAATCGGCAACAGTGCGGGAGAGGCAGGATTTTCGGCATCTAAGACCAGGCCCTGCCCTGGGATATATTTGGGTCTTTCTTTAACTCTAACCCCTCAGATTTCTGAACTTCGCAAGGCTAAATATTAAAACAGTTATGGCAGAGATGTCAAAACACAGGAGAGTATTCTCCCCTGAGGCATTATTTTGTTAATATATTCTTCTTGGGGTACAGCACAGAGCCAAGGGGCAGATCAAAGAGAATACCTCCTTGGGGGCTGCTAACGCTACTCCAGGGCCGACGGCACGGGAAAGGTTGAACTTTGTTTTCGTGATGGAAAAAGAAGTGTTGTGCTACTGGCCTTGGTTGCTTTTCTAGGTCTTTCTTAATGAGTCCCCAGGTAGAAGTTTGAATTTGTCTTCTGTAGGATTGGCCTTAGTCAGCAGTGACATGCTGTGCGGTGGGAGGCTCTGAGTATCTACCTATGTGATGGAGTGTGTGCATGCATGCACATGTATGGACACTCACGTCTTCCAAAACTGCAGTGATTTGTGATGGAAGACCAAGAAGAGGGTTAGGGAATTTTCCACTTGCCTTGTAGGCGATGTTGTCGTTTCCAGGGCAGTGAAGTAAGGTCTTCAAATCTAAGTTTGGTTGTGTAACCTCAGGAATACTGTGCTGAAAGGCTTTCTGGGAGGCTTAACTCAATTTGAAAGGATAAATCGTAAGGACCACAGGCACAACTAATCTCCAGAAATTATGCCAGAGAATATTATTGTTATTCCCAAAAATCTGGTCTTATTACTTTCGGTCCTCATGTATGTGACTTCAGTAATAAAAATTAATACACAGAAGACTCTTCGTCATCTGGTCAGAAAATGCAAAGATAGGTGGTGTCATTTCCATGGTCAAGAAAATGTACTTCCATCTGGGAATTTCTTAAAAGTCTTCTTAGAAAGTTTCGTTAGCTTCTATTATTTCGGGTATGTTGTTTCTTGCCCTCATTTGCTTTTCTATTCTGAGGCGAGAGTGTCGAATCGGGAAGTCCATCTCTTGTCCTGCTTGTAGTATATGCAGATGAGGGTGAAGACCGTCCTCCAGCCCCCCCGAACTGTCTCCAGATCTTCATCCCGTGCCATCGTAACTCTGAGGAGATTTTTGCTTTTTCAGTTGAAGGACAGTTCTTGTTTCTTAGTGGTGGTCTTCCTATTTGACCAAATGAGTTTGTCTTCGAAATATGGCATTGATAGTGCTTTTAGTATGTGCAATTACTTGCCAATAAAAATTCAGACAAATTCCTACTGAGCCTATGTAAAAAAGTATATTGGCATTAGACACAGACTCAGAAAACACGTTGATCCTGAATTCTGAAACATCAATGAGAACAAAACTGCCACTTGCAGTGTTTCTAAGACATCGTGGAAGCGTAGACTAATTTATTGAGAGCTCATAGGATTGGAAGCAAATTATATTTTATCAGTAAAGCGAACATTACAAATAATACTAACATTATTCCAAAATAGCCAACATTATATTTCCTGTTTAGCTCCTTCAGTTCTGCACACCCGTCTCTCGTTCTACTGAATCTTGGGCAACACTTTCACTTTTAGGAAGTCACCTGCCTCGGGATTGAAAAGAATCCTGAAAGCCCTTGCTTAGCTCCTAAGACCACCTGGAAATTGTCTAAGAAACATGATCATTTTGGAAAATCCTGATGAGTCTGTTACCTAAATTCCCAGTAGTTCGCACGTGGTGAAAGTTCTTTCCATGGAGTTCTGAGACTAGCTTTCTTTTCTAAAGTTTTAATTTCCAGACTATGACTTAATAGCATTTTTTGTGGGTATAAGTATGAAAAGAAGCAGAAACTACCTGTGGTAGTGAAGCTGAGCAGCTATAATAGATTTATTGCAGTACCCCACAGTACCCTAATGGAGGAGCGTATACTCCCCTATTCCAGTATCACACACAATTATTGAACATGGATTTGATCAGTGTTCTCACTGGGTTGTGAAACCATGATGTGGGCCACGAAGGCTTTGGTGATTCCCCAGGTCATCCTGTAAAATGAAATGTTTGAATTAATGTTTTCCCTCAACAAATTTTGTCAAGGGAAGGCCAACCTTTTCCTGTGCTTTGACACCTCTTTCCATGAAGCTGATTGTGGGGGTGGTTGGTGACAGGAGAGGACGGGGCCTGTGACAGTTGGAATGATGAGGAAGGACGGATCCAAGGGAGAGATCACAAGTTAAAAGGAAGGCATCTTTCAGTTGACAGCCCAGCAGCAGGTGGGAGGAGAGAAGAGGAAGAGTCGAGCATGAAGCTGCACTTTTTTTTTTCTCTCTCTGTGGCCCTTTCTGGAAGCTGCTCAAGGTCAGCCTGGGAAATTTATTAAGACCATGCCTCAAAATGAAATAAAATGTGCTGAGAGTATAACTTCATGCTCCTTAGGTTTAATTCTCTGTACTGGAAAAAAATAGTGGCAATATCATTATTATTAGGGTTGCTGTTGGTATTTTTACTGTTACCTTGATTGTGGACATCAGTGTTTTCAGGTAATGAAAATATCTATGAAGATATTTCCTGGTTGTATTCTGTGAAGTCAGTTGTATCTAAAATCTTGGAAGCAGGGATGATGTGGAGGCCTCTGAGCCACAGTGGTGGTGGGAGGCGGCTCCCTGTGGTAGTTGTCATCCAGCCACCTGTGGAGTTCTTGCCATCTTTAGTTTGTTGGCTGCCAGTTTTCGTCTTTATCTCGTCTAGTGAGAATATCTGGCATGCCATCTATGACCTTTGCATATGGAATCTGTTAAGATCCTGTGGCATACTCCTGCCTTTCTATCAGACCCTTCTGGACTTAGTAGCTCTCCCACATTCCCGCATGGCCCTGTTCAGGGGCACAGAAAGCTTGAGTATATCCTTTTAAGATTTTAAGGCATTAGAAGTCTATGGTAAGGTAAGGTAAAGTAGGGAATTTCATGTTTTCCCTGAATAAATCAATTCTATATGAGGGTTGCTCTCATGCTTTAGGTCTGGAATGCCTCCCCAAAGCCTCAAAGGTGGTTAATCCATTGATTTCCTGTGCTGCTAAGCAGTGGGACCTGATCAGAAGGAGCAGATAATAGGGACATGATCTCAAAGAGGGAGATCACTGCAGCGTGACCCAAAAGAATGTAATTGTCTCACTAGTGTAGCCTCTGGCTAGCCAACGTATCTGTCTGTGCACCGTAGCTGCTACCTCCAAACTTCACTCTGCTTCCTGTTGCCACACCTTGCCATAAATGGCTGACCTCTGGCTAGGCCTGTGCCGTGCCCTGCAACCATTGCAGGCCATCTGTGAATGGACTGAGATATTCTGAAACTGTGTGCTAAAATGAACCTTTGCTCCTGTGAGTTGTGAGTGTTGGGCATTGTACTCAGAAACAAAGAAACTAAGGTAGTTACTTCACATTGGCTTTCATATAAATAGCAAAACACAGCTTCCCCGCACTGAAGGGCTCATCCCTTGTCTTGGTTTTCAGGATTGTCTCTTTCTAGCCTCAGACCCAGAACTGTGTTAAAGGTAGGAGTCCCTCTGTGGTGAGCAGAACCTTTCTTAGTAGCTCATCTGCCTCTGGCTCTTCCTCTTCCTAGATGTTCAAGTCAGTGTTGTGGAGCCATAGTATTTCAGGTAAGGAGGAGTCTCACTTCCCTTCTACAATACCCCGTTAAGGGGATACCCCCTGAGTGTTCTCTTAGGACCGGGGAAGATCGTGTGCTTCAGACCTTCAACAGTATGATTCCATCTTTATGCTTTACCATATTAGGTTATACCTTTTAGAAAGTTGGACCACTAAGGTTCCTTATTTCAATCCCTTGAATTAGAAGGGAACAGTGGATAGCCATTGAGAGAAACTTGCCTAGGATCCAAAACTGGATCACCATTTCTGGATCTACAGCTTTGAATCTAGTTAGCAAAGTCTTCAGCCTAAAGATGGTAACGGGTCTGTATAGTGAGGCTGGATTTACCATCTCTTGAATACTAAGCTACTTGGTTAAGTTTGATAGTGTCAATCATGAGATCAGTGTGAAAAGGCCATTGTATTTCTACAGTGACCAAGGTTCCTCACAGCCTCTTCTATTCCTAGCTCCACTCTGTCTCTGGAGGAGAAAACCAAGAGACTAGGACTCTAAGGTGGGTTTTTTCCTTGTGTTGGCACAAATTAGCTTGTAAGGACGGGATTTTGGTTCAGACGAGTGCATTAGGGAAGTCAGGGAGGAGCTGGAAGGGTGCCCTCTACTAGCACAACTTGTATAGGTAGGCAGGGGAACATGGGCACATTTGGTTCACACAGGGAGAAGAATTGCACCTTTCTGTAGCAGGGTGTGCTAAGAAGGAAGTAACAGCCTCCCCCTTGCTGAATGCTATGCAAAGTAGAAAATTTATCTGCAACGATTTTCTTTTCTCAAATAGGTTTCAAGGGGAAGGATAGATTCAGGGAGTTAGGGCAAGTCTTGAGTTGACAGACGGTTGTCTAATTCCATTGCTTATCACAGCAGAGTTGGGGAAATGTGTTTAAATGGGAACAGGACGCAGTGCGAAAGAGGCAGAGTAAAAAGGTCCCCTGAGCTGTAATGTCTCAATGGAGAAATCCTGGAAGATTCCTGCCACAGAGGCTCCTAGGAAAGTGGAGATTTATCTGTGCACCCAAGGAAGAGCATTTCCCTTTAATGCCTTTTGCATAATGGGGTAAAGGGCTTGCACGCCTGCAATTTCGCAGCAGTTTATGCTAACCTTTCCATCGCCATTCAGTTTCAGCCACTTATTACCTGGTTCTACATTATAGTCAGGAGTTAAACATATAAAGCAGTATTTATTTTTTTAAGGAGTTGTTATTCTAAATGTCATGACCTTAAAAACAAAAGAATGCTTGAGAATTAAATTGGCTGCTGCATTAAAAAAAAAAAAAAAAAACCCTCATTTTCCCAGACTTTGAGTTTAGTGCTGACTTTGACTTTGATCTCTGTTTCTTCTGATTTTGAGATCAACTCGGGGAACCCAGAACACAGGCTCTCCTGGTCCTCCCAAAGTTACTTGGCAGCAACTGTTAGGAAAGAGCTGCTCAAGAAGAAAGGGGAGGGAGGAGTAAACGAAGGCACATCGTGGCCAGAATCCTAGTAGAGTTCCGAAGGGGGAGGGCCTTGTACGAGAAAGCAATAGTATTGGTAGTTTGCTCAAGCGCACTCTTTCCCTGACCTTTAAAAAGTATTACATGTAATATTATAAAATTATATAATTAAAAGATTTAAAAATAAAATCAAAATGTCATGGCAACAGTGTGCATATTCCCAGTTCTCTTACCTTATTTTCTGCATGTGCCTCTAATTTCTTTGTGTGTGTGTGTGTGTGTGTGTGTGTGTGTGTGTATAGTGAGTTTTTAAATTTTATTCATCAAAAATTAGGATCATATTCTGTGAACTGTCTGGGACCCTGACCTTTATGTACTGTAGATGTTTTCATGCATATGCGTCCAGGCTACCCATGTGTTTGCATGTGTGTCTGTGCCTGCTAGCCCATCCCTAGCCATCCTGCCTCCACTGTGCCTTTAACCTCAGACGGAACACATAATAATGACCAAGCATTTTCAAGGAATGCCTCTAGGCTCAGGAAGCCCACCAATGCCCTAAAACAAACTTCCAATCTTCTGGCCAAATCTGTTCCTTGCTCCTTTAGGATTTGTCATTTTCAATCGTGGCACCTGCATTTTTCTACTTGCAGAAGTCAGAAGGCCTTCTCGGTCACGTGCATCGTAGAATCCTATCATCAAATCACAATGGCTCTCCTTATTTCAAGTATTTCTACTTACCGTCTCTACTGCCATCGCCCTAGAGGTTCTATGCAGTCTCTGTTTAAAAGCTGCTTAATTGTTCTCCTTGTCTCTTCTCAGTAGTCCAACTGATTCTGCAAAGCCCACGTCAGATTTTGCTATTCCCTATTGAAGGTATTCCAGTGACTTCCGTCTTGCTGACATTTAAGAGGAAAAGTTAATAACCTTCCATACAAACTCTACATGATCTGCTTCGATCCTATGTCTCTGTTCCAGTCCTCTGCTCCTGACTCCTCTGCTCACTCAGCTGCAGGGAACGGACCTCTGTGAGACACACACAGGCCCTTCATACTCCTGCCCCCTCCACCCGGGCCTTTTGTCCCTGACACCACTATGTTCACTGTCAGCCATTTTGAAAAAATTTTGCACAGATGTCATCTTTCTCACAGGGATTACCTTCTATACCCTTTTCTTCTTCTTCTCAAACCATTTTATCACCTTACATTAGTTTGCTTACCTCTGCGTTTTATTGTCTGTCTCGATGTTACATAGGGCATTTGTCTACATGCCCAGTAGCTGTCAAATATTCAATGAGTCGACTCCTTTCTAAAGGTTGTCATATATATATAACAATTTACAATGCTTAAAAATAGTAACACAGTATTTATTGTATCACACGAGTATAAAGTACTTAATACATCCACTGTTCTGAGTACTTTGTGTATACGTTTACTTATGTTCAATTCTTCTGACAATTGAATAATAGTATCTCTACTGCTGGAGAGAAAGTTCGAGATTTGCATAAGATATGAGATTTGCCCATAGATATCAGGTGACAATAGGACTGTGAAGGCTCTTATGGAACTTGTGTTCTTACCTTTATGTTTTGTTCCTAACCTAAATCAAATGCTCACCGAGAAGGCGTGCTTCCTTTAGGAAGAGGAAAGATATGCAAACGACATAGACATGTTGTACACCCACACGTTTTAAACTGAGTTTTACCATGCTTTCACTACTCAGAAGGTAGACATTTCTGATATCATGGCCTTTACGGATAGGATTTTTTCAAGGTGAGAGAATTAATATCCTCACTCATTTTTTCTCTTTTTCCTTCCTGCGAGCATGCTTACCTCTATAAAGTTTATCAAAACACAGGTGTGATCTCATTGTTCACCACCCTATGATACTTTTCCCACAGCTACAAGTTTCCGACCTCGCTCCTTAAAGATAAAAATTCATTTGTAATCTGTCCTGAAGTCGACTGTTCTGCTGCCCTGCTGTCTACTGCTACAAAAAGAAAGGACAGCATTACAATATCAAATAAATTGAAGTTATAATCGGAAGAAAGAGTGTGGCTGCCACCCCACCCAGCAGGCTGCTTAGTAAAATGTCGGCAGGCTCGCTTTTTAGATCCAGGACTTAAAGTAAGAGCTGGGGTTTTGACAAAGCAGGGAGTGAAGGAAGGCGCAGCCCTACTGCTGGCAGGTAAGAATTAAACGAGAGCGATTAGGTAGCATTCACAAGTGTGTCTGTTTTATCATCACTGTGGTCCCTATGATATCAACATCCCTTGCCTTAGGGTCACCTTCATTATATGATGATGGTGATGGTACTGATTTTATGTGGCAATGAGACAGTGGGTAGGGGGCTGAAATATCATTTTCACTTGAGGAATATATATCTATGCCAGAAAAAGCCCAGAGCAAGGAGTTGGCTGAATGCATAGTGATATTCAGATCCACTGGGACTGTGGCCAAAACAAAACAAAATTACCCAAATTTGTGCAGTTTGAAAAGACCAAGGGAGAAAAGGAATCTGAGAGATGTGTCCAAACTGTAGTAGTCTAATTAGATAAAGCCTTGTGTTCTTCTAGGCCCAGACAGGTAGTCGCTAGGGACTTTCCTGATTAAACAAAGAGGTAACTTGATGACCAGAGAAGGTAGACTACAATATAGCAGGGGTTCTCATATGGCTTGCATTACTTCCAGCACTAGAATGAGATAAAAGTTTATATAGCTTTAGAACAATTTAGGGTGGGTTCCAGGATGTGGAGGCAGGGTCATATTGAGGCTAGGCACCATGGGGGTCTACAGAATGTGAAAATTCTGCTGTCCAGTTTCTCAGTGATGTAATTACAGATTTTGAGAACAGACCTTCCTATTTGACCACCATTTTCCACATGGAACGTTGTTGTAAGGAACAAATGCAGACTTCCTATTGCATGCTAGCCTGGAGATCTCCAAATGTGGCTATGTGGGCCTGGTTCTTCCAAACCCAATGGAGAGAGAGTCAATATGTGGTGACCTTTTTGGCCCAACTATACTAAGTCTAAGCTCATTTTTCCCAGTTGGCTTATGCTAGAAATTGATGTGAACCTAGCCCTACTTACAGCAAGAAATGCTGATACTGAGAAACCGATCTAGAAGTTGCATATCAAAGACCTGAAAATTAGTGTGGATGAGAGGTTTGATCAGAATTCTTACTATGTACCAATGCATGGGGCCAAGAAATACTCCAAACGATGACTTTAAAATATTTGCTTTAAGACCTGTTTATTAATAAAAACAGGCAAATACCTATTTTCTTTAGCTACTTGTCCCATGGAACTATTACCCTGAAGGTGTTAGTGAGGCTGAGGAGGCCTTAGATCCCTGTCCCTGTCTCTCTCCAAACCTTAGAATGTAGTAGATGCTGTCCTAAGGCAGGCTACCCATCAGGAAATTTACAAAGCTCCAGGACAGAAACTTAGGAAGGAATATCAACACAATTCTTCTTTCTTAGCTTGTTCTGCACCTGGGTCCCAGTCTGTGGCCTTGTTTCTTCGGAGATGGATTACTGCTGGCTGTTCCTAGTCTCTAGGACCCGGCATCTGCTCTTTCTACAAACTCTCCAACTTCATATTAATGAATGGCCAGTACAGGGTTCCTTCACCTACCAGGCTCTTGTCTGTGACACACCTGCCCGTCTGTCCTTTGCATGGGGGTCTTAAGTTCCAGCTTCCCTTATCCATTATTCACCATTGTGAACATCATGCCCTGCTCAGTACATGGTCCAGATTGGACCAAATTCACAAAAGTGGAGAGAATTAATTGAAGGAATATGTAGGCTCTGCTTTCAAAGCATATATATTTGAGCTTCTTGCTGGTATAGTCCTTGCAAAGATTTGGCCTTGTAGGTGAATTA
This sequence comes from Ctenodactylus gundi, assembly GCA_004027205.1. Taxonomy (NCBI): domain Eukaryota; kingdom Metazoa; phylum Chordata; class Mammalia; order Rodentia; family Ctenodactylidae; genus Ctenodactylus; species Ctenodactylus gundi. The sequence goes on from PVKB01000286.1 coordinate 779,883, forward strand.
GGCCCTAGGTTGAAAGACCCAGGTCCTTCAAACTAAAGATTTCCTTCTCTGCCTTCCTTTTATAAGTCATCCTGGGATTGAATTCAGCCTGTCATGACTGCGTGTGTTCTCTTTCTGGCTCCTTGGATTAGAAACATGCCTTCATCTAGACAGGTCTAGGCAGGTCTGCTCTGTCCTTGCATCCTGCCTCCCTGGCTTAGGGAAAGGGCTCAAGGTATCACAGGAAGCAATATCTTTTCCTTAATAATGGTAAAATACATAGCATCCTTTGAACATGCTGTCCAGTGTTTCCTTGTGCTTTTTTTTGAGAACATAGAGAACATTTCTTGGTAAAGGAGAGAGTGTCTGGAGACTGTAAATTTGTTTTCATTTGAGTTCAGTGATTCTAGTCCAAGAAGTATATACATAGTTTTATGTTATGAGATAGCTGGATTCAAACCCAATTACCACTGTGCTCAGTAGGAAACTTGCCTATTCAGGAAAAATATAGTGAACTAAAATAACACTGATCCATTACTTCATATACTTTTCTTCTAAAGACCTTTGAGCTTGGAAGTTTGAGGCAGTAACTCTAGAGCTTTATTCCTCCTAAAATTGAGAGTAGTGATTGAGTCTCTTAGTAGCAGCAATATGTTTTTATCCATCCATCCATCCATCATCATCCATTCTCCCAGCATTTATTAAGTGCATATTCTGTGCCCAGGTCCTGTGCTATTCCCTCCCTAAATGGAATAACAACTCTCAACACTTAGTACATCAATAACGTGTTGTTCATGTGTCTGCATGTGGGACTCCCAGGGTCACCTTTATGTAGAACTGAGCTGCTCCCAAGTCTTTAAGGAGTGAGTTTATAAGTCCAGAACCCTGGGGGTTTTTGCTTTGTTTTGTTTTTTTTTACTGCTTTATGGGTGCTTGCTATAATTTTGACCTACTTCTATTGTCGTCTGATCAGACTTCATTTCATATGGTTGAGGTAAGGAAACTACCTTAAAAATATAGCCAACCGTGCTACATTGTGGACCTTCTAATACACTGGCTCTGTATACCTATTAGATTGTGATCTCCCTGAAACAAGTTCTTTTGTGTGTGTAATTTATCTTTATTTAATTTCTAACATAGGTTGTGTTCCTACATGGATATAAAGTATAAGTATTAATTTATAAAATGCTTTGGATTTAGTTATAGCAATATTTTAAATATTTGTCTCTTTCTATATTAAATGCAGTGCCTTTCTATTTCCTATTTGTCACGAGTTACTCTTTATTCTGCACATGGTAAAGATTTGGTCTTCTCTGAGACTTCTGATTCATGTTGGCATTTGAATCTCTGGGTTGTTTCCCTTAGCTGCTTTCTGTGATGATCACAACTAAGCACTTTATCTTTCCTGTGCCACTGCCTCGTTGCATCTTCCTCTGCCAGCAGCAGCTAAGAGAAGAATCAGAATTGTGAGCTCTAACTCCCACCTGTGTTCTGTTTTCTATAGAAAGTCTGCACTTAACCCAACGTCCTGCAAGTCTGCAACTTTGTATCTTCTGGTTTTAGAAGTGCAAACTTAGTTTTATACTTCTTTTGCTCCATTATTTGCCCTTCGGTTGACAACTGTGGGACTTACAGAGAGGCAGTGTTATATATTAGAAAGCACGTCAGCAATGGAGTCAAGCAGTTGTTGAAGGTTTTTAACCCAGACCTACTAGCTGTTTGACTTTGGGCAAACAAACATTTTTGAATTTTAGTTCTTCGTCTGTAAAAATAAAGAGATTATTATGAGAATGAAATGGATTTGATGAGGTAATTTGAAAGCAGCTAACTCGGAAAGATACTCAATAAATATTATTTTATTTTTTAGCGTCTTTATTTCTCACGCCAGATACACATCATTATCCCAGACCTGCGCTTGATACAGTTTGGCAATAAACTGCCTCTCAAAAGACTTTGGAATGTCAAAATCAGCCTTGCCAACATGTAGTAGATACTGTCAGCTAACTACCTCATGTCTGTTCCATGCTAGTTTACAGAACACGCTCATCTACTTTTGTCATTTTCCAGTCTCTTCCATTCAAGATTATAGCAAAGTGGTTCCTTCCAGCCCACGAAAAGCAAGTCAGGTCTACTGGATATTTCTGAGAGGCTTGTGCTTTCATGAATACGGGGTTAGGCACAGCAAATGCTGTCCTTTCTCGTTGAAGACACGTGAGTAGAATTGGGGCAGCACTTTTGTAATCATAAGATACCAAACCTAAGAGTTTCATCCCACCATGAAACATGATTGATCACCAAGAAACTGGGCCCCAAGTGGCTTATAAAGTAATTTTATCAGCAATGTGAGTGTTTCTCTCCAGACTTAATGTCACAAAGTAAATCTTTATAGATTTACTACACTACTAATTGAACTTTCTGTCTTTTGCAGCTAAATACATTTTCTAATTGACATAGAATGGGTCCCCTTTAGAGACCACCTGCTTTGAGAGAGGCAGTCCCAGCAGTGCCCAAGGAACCAGGAACAATAGTACCTTCATTTCTAGGAAAGGGGGAGACAAGCGTTGTCTCAATGATATCACTCAGAGTATCATGGAAAATCTGAGTACTTTGAAAGCATATAATTTTTAGAACTAAGGAAGGCGCTCCGAATGGCCTAAAGTAGTAGCATGTGACTGGTAAATATGGATGTGGATCTGGTGTACCTTGTCCCTCACAAAACTAATGACAGAGGAGCAGAAAAGATGTTCCGTGGGACAAGGCAGTGAGTCATGTTGGACTGGATCACCCTGTATGTGAATTTGAGCCAAACTGAAGATGTCAGATACGTGGTACAAGACAGAAGAGATAGTCAAACTTTAGGCTTTTTTTTTTTTTTAAGGAGTTATATGTGCTTGATGTTACAACATTTAAAAAATACCGCAACACATACAGAATTAATTTTTTAAAAATGTCCTGGTTTCCCAAACTGAGTATAATCACATACTATTTTAGAATCCTTATTATCTTAATAATATCTAATGATATTTCCATATCCTCAATTATTCGTTTAACATTTTATTTTTAATGTTTTCGTGGGATTCATTTTATAAGTATACTATAATTCTTATAACTAGTACTCTATAATTGAAGATTTAGCTCCTTTCATTTTTTCATTATCATAAACAGTGTCTTTCTGAGCATTAATTTGTATTAAACTTTTCCGGCATCTTCATTGTGTTTATAAGATCAATTTTAGCAAGAGAATTTCTGAGTAAAAGGGTATCCATATTATCTTTTGTTACATGCTGGCAGGATTTCTTTTAAAAAAGATGTACCACAAGCAGTGTAGTAAAACTGAGAATGTCAACTTTTTATATTATAATTTTTAAAGAAATTTTCTACTTTGGGGGAAAAATAAGATAGCTTTATTTGCTAGGGTTTGGTTCAACAATATGTAATTGGCTCTCCAGGGCCCAAATGTTTAATGTTCACCTAAGTCCAGCAGCTGGAAGTCCAGGGTCGCTGTGGGGCAAACTCTGTCATCAGGTGCCCAGGTTCCCTCTGTTCTGACCAGTCCAGTATATAAATTCAAGGTGTCTGGTAGAACTCTCACCCTTCCTCTGTAGTCCAGTCAGCAAAGGAGGGTACACTCCTCTCCTTCACGCATATGCCTGTGAATTTGAGCACAGTTTTGCTTACATCTCGGTATGCAATTCAGCCTGAACTTAGTCTGCTCATAGGGTCCTTCCTATATAGATAGGTGTTGGGGAATGTAGACTTTTAAGCTAGACCACAGCAAGGCAGCTGAAAATTAAGGTGCATGTGCATATGAGCTCATGACTGCTATTTGTAATTCTTTCAATTACCTCATATCCCCTAGACTTTCCTGTTGGGGTAATCATCTTTTTCTTGATCTTTTATAAGACAATTCTGTTGCATACTAAGTATATGAATCCTTCATATATATTCTGCTTTTTTTCAAAGTGTCATTTGCCTTTAATGTTTTATGATAGACTAAGATTTTGAACTTTTTTTTTTCATTTGAGTCTAACATTTCTTCCTTTTAGAGTTTCTGGCTTTGATGTATGTGTAGAAATATTCCTAACTCTGATGCCAGATGAAAATTTCACTTGTTTTCATTTTGTTCTTTCATGGCTTGAATTTTTCATGTTTGATGCATTAGGTCAGTGGCATTCAAACAAGAAGAAATGGTTATACTGTGCGCTAATGCTTAAACCTTTCACCCTGTGAGGTATACACTAGTTTCTATTCTTTGCCACTGTGTTTCATATTTTAGAATATTATTTCATGCCACCATGTGACTCAGCGGTCCCTCTCCAGCATATATACCTAAAGGAAATGAAACTATTTTTACGAAGGCATTGTGCTCCCATGTTGGTTGAAGCATTATTCACAACTGTGGTTCACAATAACTAAATGTGTCCATTCTTAAACGAATGGATTTAAAAATGTGTAATATACATACATATATAATTATGTGTCGAATAATGATGACATGGTTGGCATTAAGCCACATATATGAGAGTCATTCCATAAAATGCTAACAGACATGAAAAGTTCCTATCACCTAGTATTTTGCTATACCATTTCTATGTTTTGATATAACTAGATGTACAAATACTACCATCATGCCACAATTACTTACAGTGTTAATTGCCTTGACATGTACATGTTGGTAACCTAGGAACAGTATGCTGTGTTACATAGGCAAGGTGTAAGGAAGGTTATACTATTTAATTCTGTGTAAGTACATCATAAGATGTTGACACAATGACATCCTCTAACCATGAACTCATGAAGTATCCCCACCATTAAAACTGTGCATGTGTATGAGATACAAAAGATATGCTCATCACCCATTCATGAATGGTAATCTGTAGTTGGAAAAACAGTTGTAGTTAATCTGATGGTGTTCAGAATACGAGGAATACGTGTGTAGTTTCTATTTCGAATAGCCTGCTTCCAGAATGATTTCTTGCTCAGTAATTTATCATTTTACCTAACAAATCAGCCTCTTTTTAAATATTTTTCATGGCTCTTCCTACTGATTAGTTTTTTCATGTAATACACAAACCCACTTTTGAAAACTTTGGAAAATGACACGAGAATGAATTTGCAAAGTGATTTGATTACTTCAAGGAGGATTGATAACTTCATACCTAAGTTTTTTCCATCTGGAAACACAGCACTGATCTTTATCCAGGTTTCCTTGGGAAATGACTGCAGTTTCTTTCATGTTGGCTCCATATTTCTCAGTACACCTATGATTAGAGAGTTGACATTTGTGATTGCTTTGGTGGATGAGGTCTCTTCTCCATTTTTGTTAAAATTATTTATTTCAAGTAGGATATCTTGATTCTAAAATTTTTTGGTTTATTGCTTTGAATTGTTGTGTGTAAATCTGTGTCATCTATAGAATTTTGGGCATTTTCACTGTCCTTTCCAGTGTAGCTGCCATTTGTTTGTGTCTCACTCTCGCTAGACACTTTGTTCTGCTTAATCATGCCCAGTGATAAAAGTACAATTATCTCCATTTTAAGACGAGAAAGTGATTCTTTTTAAATTCAAATTGTTCCAAATCACCCTTCTAGCAGATAACAGCGTTGAGGTTGTGAACCCTAATCAATCTGACTCCTAAGTCTAGAGTTTTTAATGTTTCCCTCTAGTGGACAATGTTTCTTTTTTGTGTCTTCATGCTTTGCTTAGGACTTCCAAAGAGAGCAAAATCGCTCTGCTGAGAAGCCCGTGGAGTGGGGATTTTTCATTTTGCTGTGGGGTAAAGCGCACATCAGGATAGGAAGGCCTTTCCGTAGTCCACCAGTCTGTGGTTGGTCTGGTGACCCCCTCAGGCAGCGTTTGTGGAGAAGCTACTCCTCATCCTCTCCATTTGGTCTAGTCTCTATCATTCTTTATACTTAGAACACTTACCGATACAGGTAACCACCTCTGTTCTTCAGTATCTGGTTTCCAACATAGCTCTACTTTTTTTCAAAGTCATTACCTCATTTTTGTTTTTACTTAAACCTTTTCATATAAACAGTTTAGATTTTTAAGAATGTTGAAAGTATAGAGTCCCAGATACCATCTTGCACCCACATCTCCCTATTGTTAATATCTTACATTGGTATGGTGCCTTTACCACAATGAACGAATCAGTGCATTTTAATCAATTAAAGATCATAATTTACTTTAGATTTCCTCGCTCTTTGTCAATTTATTTTTATTTTAGAATCATATGTAGGACACCATAACACATTTGGTCATCATGTCTCCCTCAGCTTTTCCCATGCTGTCCTTGTTTCTGATGACCTTGAGAGTTTTGATCAGCTCTTTGTAGGTGTTGAAATTTGTTTATGTTGTTGTTTATATATCACTAGTAGACTGGGATTGTGAGTTGGCAGGAGGAAGACACATATGCTCTCTTACATTACTTATCATTGTTGCTGTGAGCTTTGATAACACAGCTGAGGAACTGTTTATACATTTCTTCACAATAAAAATGCTTATCTTTTTTTTCTCTTTCGTATCGTATTTTTGTAAGAAAGTCACTATATATTAAGGAGTCATCAGTGAATGACTTTATGTAGTCACTTAAAGGTAGGATGTCTAAGTTATTTGAAATTCTACATGGTAGAAGTCTCCATTCATTATTTAATTATATTTTATAAATATGGATTTATGGGCATTTATTTTATACTGTAGGCTAGTAATCTAAAAATAAAATGTCATTTCAATTGTCCTATCTTGGGCCGTTGGGGACCATTTCTCTTGGCCCTGTGTCTCTTTGACTACTCTCTTTTTGTTTTGTTTGATTTGCTTATTTTTTAGAGTGTCTTTAATTTCTGGCACCGTGAGGTGTTCCAGACTCATCTTTCAGGATTTTTATCCCAGCCATAGAATTATCATCTCTGCAGCATCTCTAGCTTCTGTTGGAGAATATTAGAAGTCAAGATGGAGGTGCTATTTATGCTTTGTAGTACTAGAATGTCACTGTAGAACAAGGAGATGTGTGAGTGTGTGTGTGTGTGTGTGTGTGTGTGTGTGTGACAGAGAGAGAGAGAGAGAGAGAGGAGAGAGAGAGAGAGAGAGAGAGAGAGAGAGAGAGAGAAATGTAAATTCTCCCGTGTGTATCCACTAGGATCTCTGTTAAAGTAACAGCTCATATTGATGTCCCCAGCACTGCTCCACTATCACATGTATCCTCGTGACCTCCAGATGGCCCCCTCCAACAGTGAGAAACTTGACTCAAGCCACCTACCACTCATTTACATAATTGTTCAATTCCGGGATGGCTGTGCAGGGGAGCTAGATTGTTAACCTTCACCTTGAAGGGAGGAGCTGTCTGAGCATCATCTCTGTGCTGTGTACAGCCTGTAGTGCTACAGTTGCCACGCATTCACAACTGCTGAAGTCAGGTCAGCGTCTCTGTGACACATTTAGATCACTTCGTCAGTGCGCACATCATGCTAGGAGTCTTTGGCCTTCTGAATTAGGTTTGAAATTTACGCATATTGCTTATCAGTCTTCTATAAATTTCTGTGGGTTTTAGAAAATTCATGTATCTGTCCATGTAAAGAAATATCGCACCCCTCCAACAGTGATCTGTGCTTCACCTTTTCAACTTCTGACCTTCTTCACAGCTAACACCCCTGACCTGTTTGTCTTCTCTAATAGTTTGGCCTTTTCCACGGTCGCATATCATGAGGCCATTTCATACTGGCTTCATTCACTTGAGTCTGCTCACTCAAGATGCACCCATGTGTTTTTGTAGCTTGTTAGCTCATTTCTTTTATCACTCAGCATTCCATTACATGGTGTTTCATTATGTGCTTATCTATTAACTACTGAAGGACATCCTGGCTTTTCTCTTAACTTCAATAGTCATAAATAAGGCTGAGACAGACATGAAAGTCCTATTTGTGTTACCCTGAGTTTTGAAGTCAGCTGGGTATATATGAGGGTGCTTTTGTTGCACTGTATTGTGAGAAGTGTGGCTTCATGAGAAACTCCGCAAGTGGCTGTACTCACTTGCATTTTCACCAGCTCAGAGTTTCTGCTTTTCTGCATGCTTGCCAGCAATTGGGATTCTCAGGGTGGCTTATTTTGTTTTCGTTTTAGACATTAGATTAGGTATATATAGCATGGTATTTTGTTTTATCTGTGTTTTCCAATGACAAGTGACACCGAGGGTCCTTTCGTCTGGTTATTTCCCATCTTGTGTGGTGAGTTCAATCCGTTCAGGTCCTTTGTACAGTTTTATTGCATCACTTTTCTAGTACTGAGTTCTAAGAGTGTTTGAGTTTCGAATGTAAGTCATTTATGACATATGTATTTTGCACATTTTGTTTTGGGCTGTGGCTTGTATTTTGGTTCGTTCAGCAATGTCACTCACAAAGCAGTTTTAATTTTAGTAAAATCTAATTTATTTTTTTATTCACGAGTTATGCCTTTAGTGTTGTGTCTAAAGCTCCATCATCAAACTGTAGGCCCACATTCTCTTCTAGATTTTATTTTATAATTTTACTGTGATAAAAAAAATCACATGACATAAAACTTAACATTTTTTGAAAATACGTGAATTCCAAATTCTGTAACACATTAGAACCATGGGGTTTGGGGAATTAGTGAGAATCTGTGTCCACACCTTTTTCAGAGGTTCACTCCTTTCCTATGTGACACTGCCTCTTTCTGCCCCGTCATTCATGTTGGGGCCTTTTTATGTCATTATTTTTGTGCATTTCAGAAGTGGGACACCCATCTGTAGTCAGTCTTTTGTACTTGATCCGTTTCACTGTGCACTGTTGACTATAGGTGGCCCCATTTTTGTTCAGTTGCTTTCTATCTGTCCGTCCTTATGCTGCATAGTATTGTATATAGGTTCCATAACTTTAACCATTCCTGTATGGAAGGAAAATTGCCCAGCTCGCTTTTTAAGCATAACTCTCATTCCAAAACCGAACGAAGACCCTTCTAAACACTTTATAATTTTGCAGTCGACATCTAGGCCATCTATTTCTTGAGTTAAGTTTTTGTGAGTTGTAAGGTCACTGTTTAGGTTTATTCTTTTGAATTTAAACATCCAATTGTTCCAGTACCACTTCTGGAAATGACTAGCCTTTATCCACTGAGTGGTCTTAGTGCCTTTTTGACCAAGTCAATTGACTATGTCTTTATAGGTTTGTTAATCTTTTATTCTGTTTCATTTATCTTTTTTTTTTTTTTTAACCACTAACCCCTTGTCCTAATTACTACAGCCTCACAATAAGCTTAGGATTCTGGTAGTATAAGTGTTCCTCCTTTGTTTTCTTCCTCAGTATTGATACTTCCTTAGAAGTGCAATATAAAATCTTTCTTAAAAATGTTTGGTCCCCAGTCCTTTGTCTGGGTAATCCCTAGCTGCCCCAGCACATAGTAGGCCCTTGTTTGTCTCTTTTGACTGCTGCCTGGAAGGACATTGGGAAAAACTGCCATGGGCCAAGAGTGAGTGAGCAGGTGCTGGTGTGTCGTCCCAGTAGGCCACTGTGCCTTCATATTTCTCAAGAGGTGACCAACGTCTGTAACTTCCAAAAGAAAACGGACTCCTGGTGCAAATTGTTAATCTGAAGAAAAATGAGAATGTTTCAGAAATTGATGATTCTTGACAACAGCAACAGAAGTAAAAAGAGATTTGGGATAAACCTCATAGTTGCTCTGGTGCTCAAAGTTGAACGACGATAACATCGAGTTACTCCTCACTTCATAAAGAAATAAGAAAAGCAATTCACGGAATGGGTCCTGCTAACGCTCCAGTCAGTGCAGCACTTCTGCAGCTCACCCTTTGGCTGTCGTATCATCTGGCACACTGGGAAGTGGTGATGTCTCAGGAGACACGCATCTTCTGTGCACTTTGTGGGTCAACACTGGCAGACTGTTTTCCCTTCCTGCTTTTTCTTGGTCCCAGATTTGCTTGAATGTAGTGTCCAGCATTTGCTTCCTCTCTGACAGCAATATTCCTGCTTTGCAATGCCTTCTCCAGCCACAGAGCAGGGCTGGGCTAAGGAGAAGTATGCCCGCTGTGGACTGGCAGTGGATAGAGCTCACTGGGGTGCATCAGAACAGTAGTCTGAGCCCTCGCGAAGTGCTAGCTTCCTGTTAACGTCGCACTGCCTGCCTCCCTCTCTGAACCGCTGGGTGGGCCCACTTCAACTGGAAGCTGATTAGTACTGGAGATCCTTTTAGCTGCAGGCTCAGAGCCCAGTCTCTGTTGGCATCGCCTTCTGCTTCCAGACACAGCCAAAGCAGGATACCAAGTGCAGGGGAAATGACAGAAGCCCAGATGGGAACCTGGCTGTGCACAGCAGCTCTGCCTTAACCTTCTGCCGACTCGCTTGGAAGGCAGTCTTGGCAGCCCCTAGTCTGCAGTTGCTTTCGGTACTTTTCCAAGCGTGGGAACAATGAATGGGTTGTGTGGGGGGATCTTTGGTCCCGACCTAACCAACGGAAGGAAGGCTGTCACGGGAAGGAATCTTGCTCAGGTGGACAGCTCAGCTACCTGTACACCTGTGGATACCTAACATCGTCCCAGGTGGCTCTCTGTTCCCTTTGATTGGGTTGCCCTCTTTTTCCTGCAGGACCTGCACAGCATGGTGGCTCAGCAGCAGCTGCTAGCACCTGAGAGCTTATAACCTAAGCTGTTCTTAGGGCCCTCATGTCAGGGCTGGTGGGTTTTTTCTGAGCTGTTGTTAGCAAAGCCTTCCTTGTGGACGTGGCTTATGGTTTACTCTGGGTTTGGAGTGAAGGGAGGCAGGTGAGGGCTTGTGATCGGACGTTTTATATTCCAACTTGGGTCTTCTGCAAAAACCAGCATGCAAGGTTGAACAGTGGTGAGAAGCAGTAACTGAAATTCGAGCATGTGTAGGATTAGCATGGATGTAACTGTTCACGTCACAGGGATCTTGATTCATTATCTTTGTCTGCCCGTGTCTCAGTTTTACCGTTTTTATCCCAGGCTCTCAGTACAGGCAGAATGTTCCTGTTGCAAGAATGAATATGGCAGACACTGTCACAGAGTGGTGAAAAGTTTTGCTCCTAGATTCAGGCCAATTGGTATTTCCTTCAGAAGGCTGCTAATTGAGTGATTTCTAGTACATCCTTATCCTGTTTGAATGAAATCAAATCGTCTCTGGAGGATGGAGAAATAAATAAGAAGGCCTCCTCATAGGGTTGTTTTGAGGTTTAAATGAAATAATTAAAGTAGAACATTAGGAATGGGACTCAGTGCATAACTTCATATTACATGATATTACTACCGCTGCTAACACTGTCGTATACTTCGGTAGTAATAAGATAATAACTACCTGTCTCCTGTTAGTTTATGCACTGAGTAAAAATTGGAAAAGCTTTTGTGATTCCTACTCTCTTTAGGACATCTTTAAGGACACAGACCGGCAAACACAGGTTTTGCTCCCAATGAGCAATGAATACACTTACCTTCAGTAAATTTCAAAATAGAAAAATGAAAAGTATGGTTATTTATTGTGAAGAAAACCAGAGTGATGGTATTCATCTGGTTCTAAAGAGCCCTGAGCCTGAGGTTTTCTGTGTCCATCGTATTGCTGTCAAACAGTGTTGCTAACATGTTGTTTCTGTGGAAAGTGGGAAGGAGGAACAACCAGAGAGGACAGGGAGGCCAATCAAAGCCATTACACAGTTCCTCGCTGTTCGCTTTTCTGGCATTAAATAGATTTCCTCTTTGCCTCCTCGTGCCTTCATCTGTCTCTGTTCATTGAATACCCCAGTTCCATCCTGTCCTTCACTTCCAGACTGTCTGCTCATGTGAACATTTGGCACTCAGAAGATTTCTGCAGCTCAAGAAGGAAAAGAGGAAAGTGTGTGTCTCAGTGTTCTCCTCCCTTCTCAGGGCTTATTCTAAGCATTGCCATCTACCTACTTCCTCCTGCCAGGTGCCAACATCCTGTTTCCATGCAGTTCCTTGTCGGAGGGGAATGATGGTGGGGAGGAGAGGTGTAGATCTTCCCTGAGGAAAAGTAGCTTGGTGGCCACTGAACCCTTCCATGAATCGCAGAGTGTAGCCTGCAGTGTGGGTCTTCTTGGACAGTTTCTGATACTGGGTTGCCCTCTGCGTGAGAGGGGAGAGAGAGAATTCAGCGCGTTTTTGTTGTTGTTGTTGTTGTTGTTTGTTTGTTTGTTTGTTTGTTTTTTCTGCAACGCAGAAACCTGCAGGAGTCTGCCCAGTGTCTCCCCCCAATAGGCCCATCGGTGAGATGGCGCCATCCCCTCGGGAGGGAAAAGTCCGCCATTGCCTCCTGCCTCATTTCCCAGAGGCAGCTTTCTGTTCTATTCCAAATCTGACGTGGTTGCTGCCCAAACCCCTATTTTTTGTGATCATCAGAATATGTAGATACAGGCCCCGGCAGCCCTCCACTGTTGTGAAGGCACTTGGGCCCTCCCTGTCACCTCTCCTCACCTTGCCTCAGTGCCCATCATCAGGCACAGGTGGCTGGAGTTTATGAAGCTTCGTTTCTCTATTATTTCAAATGTACACTTAAGAACCAAGAAACATTGTTTTAGGCCAAAAATTTCTGTGAGTTCAAGAGGGAGAGCCCACCCCAGAGAAATCTGCAGAGGAAGCCCAGGAAGGATCTAAGGTCTGATCTTCTTTTCCCTGATCTCTGGTGGAAGGGCACTGGATGGTTATGCAGTCCCTTGTACAAAATCCCTAAAAATCGTGGGAAACAGCCAACATGATGCTAACCAATACAGAAATCGATTCACAGAGTGTTCGTGGCGTACCTACTCTGAGGCAGCAAGGGTGCTAGGTGCTGGGATTTCAACCCCAGGGAGTGCTGAGGAAGGTTTGCTATCCTGATGGCCGGCACTCAGTATTCTAGCACAGGCTTTACACCACAGGGGTGGGGTGGGGGAGGTGAGGAAGGGATTTTTATGTGCCTCCTTGATCCTGGTGCCTAGTCCCAAATCCAGCCTCTAATAAGTGCTTCAAATTGCTGTCAGTGGTGTGTTGACAGGAACCAGAGGCTTCTAAGCTTGGCTCCTTCCTTTCACCTCAAAGAGGGGAGAAAGATGCCTTACAGAAGAGTACACCTTTGGAAATCAGCTTTATTTTTTCATTGTCTCTTGGAAAAGGGAGCTAAGCCTCTAATTGCTACTATCAGAGCCAGAGCACCTGCTGGTTCTAGCGGCTGCCTCCATTAGCGAGCTGCCTCTCTCCCATGGCTGCTGGGCTGGTAATATGAAAGGGAAATAGCTTCTGGTTGGGAGGTGGATGGGACTCATTGTAGCTAACTGCTCACCGCGTCTATCACCGTCTCACCTCTCCTCTTGAGAAGAGAAATCAATAGCATTTTAAATGTCTTGCTAAGTAAGTGTTTATGAAGCAGGCTCCCAGGGGACTCAGCTCAGGGGCAACTCTGGAAGGGAATGCCTGGTGCTGCAGGAGAAGCCTCCAGTTGAGGAGCCTGCCTCCTACCCCCTGGTCCTGCTTGCCTGTCCTCCTGAGCCGTTTCCTCGTGAGTGAACAACACGACTTGGCATGAGTATGGGGTAAGAGGGGATGCTATTCATTTCTTAACCCATGTATTCTCTGATACACTTGCTGGTCACCGTGTAAGTGCTGGACACACATCGCTGCCCTTGGATAGTTCTTATTTCAGGGGAGACAGTTCAAAAAGTCACATAACATGACTGAGGGGAGGAAGCAGAGAGGATTTAGGACAAATGGACAGATAGGATAGGCAAGGAGGAGTTCCTGAAGAGCGCAAGGATGTGTTCAGGTTTCTTACCTTGGATTCTTGCCAGCAAACTCTTTTCCAACAGTTGTTGATTGGGAGATGGGGTGGGAATGGTGAAGGCATAGGCAAAGCAGACAGACTATATGATCAGCTCATCCTTGGGGCCCCTTATGAGTCAGAATTAACTAGAGCTTGAAGTGGTGTGGGCCAGAGTCCGCTGGATGTGCGCTCCCGTCCCTGTCAGAGGCATCCACACCGCTCTGTGGGCATCGGCCCTCCTGCTGCCAGGGGCACACAGTTTCAGTTTCCTGTGGAAGCTCCTCTTTCTTTCCCATCTGCCCTGTGATACGATCTCCCAGACCTACCCCGTCCGGTGCTCCTCCCTCTCTTAGTTACCAGGAGGGCAGCTCCGTCTCTGTCTTCTTCCCTGGTTTCTCCCCAGCACAGAGTGTCAATATCACACACCAAAAGCACCCAAACACTTTCTGTCCTGCCCAGTGGCCTCTTGTTCTCATGAGGACCATGATTAGCTTAGACAAGAGAGGAAGTAGATTGGGTAATAGCCTAGGCACTGTGGCATAAAGAGAGCCCCACTTTGGACTAGGTGCCACCCCTCTCCAAACCTGCTTAAGAATCATTCATGTGATTGGGCCCTTCCGCATAGGCCTATAATCTTATGATTGGGGAGGCTGAGGCAGGAGGATTCTGTGTTCAAGCTCAGCCTGTGACTTAGTGAGACCTTGTCTCAGAATTAAAAAAAAAAAATCGAGCTGGAAATGCAGCTCTGTGCAAAAGCCCTGGGCCTGAGTCTCAGTAACACAAAAGAAAAGATTTCGTTCATTCATGTGACGGGGAGTATGTGAACACACAGTGACTTCAAGACCATGCTTTTTTCCTGTGATCTTCCGCATTGAGCCTCACTCTGCAGGGATGCTCTTCCAGATAGACCAGCCTTGGAGGGCGGCAGTGGCTGGCATCTCCCTCGTTGGCACAGCCTGTGTCCCCTCCTGTCCTTATTTGTGTATACCATTCTTCTCCCAACCTGCCCTTTCCTCTATACAAACAACCCCTCTTTGAATATAGGTACCTGTGCCTTAGCCTCATGAATAGGATGGCTGCTTAGAAATGGCTTCCTGGAAGGTCAGAGGATCCCATACTTTCCCTGGGGTTTCTGGTGCAGACCGACAGCCCCCGCGTGGGGAGCCTCCCTCTGGTCCTGTTGTAGCATGCTGCTAGGCTGCTCACTTTTCCCCAGTCTTCCTTCTGGCATAGGGAGAGGAAGAAAGTCACGGCACAGACACCTGCGGAAACAGCACTCATTTGGGCTGATTTAAATTCAGGTGCTGACTTGTAGCAGTCCTGTGCACACCGTGCTCAGGGCTGGAGGAACTGCTGTGGCTTCTCTTGTGACAGGACTCAGGCGGTGGCAGACCCATAGCAACCGAGTAATTTCTGGAGGCATCCTGTACCTGACCCGCTCCCCACTGAGTCTGTGCCGGCCTGCACCTGGGCTCCGCTGGACCCCATGCATGTGCCTTTTTGTGCTTGCTGGTGTTCCTCCTGGGCGGCCTTTTCAGCTAGAAAGGACAGCTGCTGTTGTCCACGCCATTTTTCCGTGCCAGGCCTGCCCCAGATGCCAGATCTGCAGTGCCCTTCCTCAACTGTTTATCTGTCACCCCATTTGGCTCGTCTGTGGACGGAGTGTCTCCTTATACTTGCAGTCCTATAAGCCCGGCTTTTGTTCCTTGCCTGCTTCTTCCAGCTTTGTGACTAAAGCATTGAACGCCTCTGAGCCAGGCTCAGGTCTCTCAGCCGCATAATGAGTATAATGATGACACTTAGCCTACGGGAGGGTGGCAGAGCCACAAGGTGATGCCTGTGAAGGCTTCTGTGGAGCTTGGCATAGAGTAAGTGCAGTCACGCCACCTTCTGTGGGTCCACGGGTCCCCCTTCAGTTGGCAGCTGCCTTGGAAATTTGCAGCCCTGACATGGGGAACTCCCCCACTTGGCTTGCTGTAGTTCTCTGAGTTCATCTTGATATAGGGCCTACACTGAGGTGGTTCCTGCTAAGCACCTACCACTAATGTCAGTCATGATAGAGATCATCTCAGGTCACCGTCACTGTTCTTCACTTCATAGTAAAAAGCCTTATTTCCTTCTGTCTCCCTCCTAGGCCAACAGCTCCTTATTAAGCCAACCTACTACGTGCGAGGCTCTAAGCTACAGGTGCCCTGGACAATCTCCCGGTGTGGGAGACAGCTAGGCACGTGAACAGCCGGAGCCAGCTGGTTTGCCTGCTGTTTGTCTGACAGTGCTTTCTTGGGCCAGCCAGCAGGCTCGGAGAGTGGGAATAAGAGTGGAAAGGAAAAGTCTCTTCTGTCGTGCAGCTGATGGTATAATGGGAACATGGACAATGCTGGTACGATTGTAAACCGTGGCGCACTATTAGGAGTAAGAATAAACATGCAAAGAAAATTCCTGCAAAAACACCAGGTGCCTTGAGGGAGAAGAGTAGTTGAAGTTGACCTTGTGAGGTTGGACCATGGAAGGACTGTTCCTATTAGGCAGTCACATCTGTTGATCTGAGGCTGGAAAGATGCAAGAGTTTATAAAGGCCAAAAGAAAGGAGAAAAGTAAGGCTACTTACTAGCATGGAGGTCTCTCGTTCCTTTGAGTGCTGTTGAAAGCTTGCGGGTAAGGCCCAGGGAACAAGGACGTTTACTTGATTTGCAAGAAGGACAATGAAGGATGCGTTGCTGATATGCCAGCGGGTGAAATGCGTGCCCGCCTCCCCGGTAGACTTCTGCCCGCTCTGCTTTCCAGCCCCTGGTGACACTGTGGCTCCAGTGTTCCAGCTTCCCTGGCCTCCCCTCCACCCCAGGCTGAAGCACTTTGAGCCTAGAGGCAACTCTCTCAGCTCTCAGCTCTCAAGTCTCTCCATCCCTCTGCCGCACCGAGGTCCTCCATTCCCTTCAAGGGGTTCTTGCCTCTCCAACCCTCTGGGCTCTGACTGGATTGCTTAATGGCTAAGGTGAGCCTGTGTCTTGAACCCTCTGCAGTGCTGCCAAGCCCAAACCAGAGCCTGCCTCTTGGCTGCCCTCAGCCATGTCACAGTAGGCCTGCTCCTGCCTTGGCTTCACAGAGGCAGTGCAGGCTGGCTCCTGGGTGCCATCCGCCTCTCCTTCTCAGGAGCAGGAACAGGAGTCCTGCGTCCCCGGCGAGCCTCCACCTTCCTCCTCCCTGCTGCCTTCCCTTACTACTTGCTCTGTCATAAACCGTCTTGAGCACCTCCAAGCCCTCACATTGATGTTGGTTTGTTCACTGAAAAGACCACGCCTCCTGCACCCGTTTCCTCCGTGCACTCCCGCCATCATGGTCTTGATAGCACGGTCCTAGGCCTCTCTCTCAGACTTCTTACTCCGTGACTTCCTGGTGGGATTTTGGAACGCCAACTACCTCCTCCTTGGGACATGCTCTTCTGCCTTCTCCCTAGCTGGCTGCAGGCGGTGAAGCAGCGATGGCGCGCACGTCCCGTTTCTTGGTTGTTTCATTAGAGCTGCTGCTGCCCATGCTGCGCTGGTGCACAGCTTCTGTTCCCTGAGGATACTTCAGACCTCCACCCGTAACATCACCTGTCACTCAGCTCCCCTGTGGCGGCGGCTTGTGCACAGCCTTCCTGCCTGTTCTCCTCTCCTACTCCCCTGTTCCCCACCCAGCTGCTGTAGTCACTACTTTTGCAACTACTCTGCCTTTTGATAGATTTTTGCTCATTGACTCACAGTCCTCTGAGTGTTGTTTGACTCTTGCTTCGCATGCTCCAAGTGTTAGAAGCCATCTTTCCCCGGCAGCCCATAAAGCCATCTCACCTAAAGGGTTTCACTTCTGGGAGAAAACATTATGGGTCTTTGTTTTTTACCACCACTGCAAATTAATTATTTTATTTTACTTTTGATTAACATATATTAATTGTACCTATCAGTAGGGCTCATATTTAGCATGACATAGCCACACATGCCCACAACATGCATGGGTAAACTCCAGCCGTCTTTTGGCTACCCTACCACGACACCCTTCCATCCCTTAGTAATCACTATACTCTGTTCAACTTTTTCAGCTTCCAGATGTGAAAAAGAAAGTGCAGAATTTATCTTTTATACTTGACATAGTATCCTCTAGTGCCATCAATTTTGTTGGAAATGATAGAATTCCTCTCCTATTTATGGCCGAATAACACTCTGTTAGATAAGTTTACCACATCTTCCTTATCCACTCCTCTGCTAGTACCTATTAGGTAGGGGCACTTAGGTGGATATGAATAACGTACCCATAAGCGTGAGCATTCAGGTTCTCTTCTGTACACTGATTTTGTTTTCTTTGGGTATATGCTCGGAAGTGGAATAACTGATTCACATGGTAGACCTAATTTTACAGTTTTTATGAGGAACTTCCAAAAATTTATAGTTTTCTGTAATGGCTGTGCTATAGAATTCAAAAAGTAAGCAGTAGGAAAACTAGTAATACAATTAAAATGGCAAATGATCTAAATAGTCTCTCCTAAAAAGAAACGTAAATGGCCAACAAATATGTGGACAGTGCTTGTTATCATCAGCCATCAGGTAATACAAATGAAAACTTGACGCTCCGGACCCTGCTCACGTGGCTCTTACCAAACGCACACACACAAACGCAGCTGAGGATGTGGAGAAAAAGCTCTACTTTTGGTGGGAGTGCTTGTTCTTAGTAGGGGTTTTGCTGAATAAGATTAGGCTTTGCAAACTTGGTATTAACCCCCAAGTGGTGTCTTTTTGTTAAAAATTAGGACCTGCTAACTTTTAACAACTGCTTAGTGGAGGCTGCTAGTGTTTTGTGCTTATTAAAGGGAAAGCTTTAAAAATGGAATCGCTTTGAAACGAGACCTGAAACACGGCCCTTCTTGTTGTAATTATGTCATGTATAATTTACAAGGCAAAAACGCGCATTCGTGGTTCTAAGAGAAAACGCTTACAAAACAAAACTCTTCATTACTGTTACATATTATAGTTTTTTTGAAAACTCTTTGAGAAGAATTAGAATTAAAAACATAGTAGCTGCTAGTTTTTTCCATTGGGGAATATTTACATGCTGAGAAATGGCTTAATTTCATTTTCTGATTTCAAAGTCAGGATGGCTCTGAGGAGTTGGTCAGGAGATCCAGTGAACTGGACTCACTGACATGGTCAAGGACAGAAGGAGCTGTAGCACAGTGGGATGAATTCTGCTTCTGAACTGAGAGGCTGGGGAATGAGGGGAGGCCTGGCCCTTGTACTGAATAAGTAGGAATTAGCACACAAGCAGTTTCTTTCCTGTTCAAATCAGGTGCATTGTATAAGTACAAAGAGAGACAGGAAAAACACAAAGTCCTATGTGAACGGGAGAGGTTATTAATATCAGTTCTACTTGTCAGGATTGTGCTGTTTTTAAAGCAAAATTGTGAAATATATTATTAAACATTTGGGATATATTTTTTGAAAAGAGAAAAGAAAATACAGAAAAGCATAAAATATGTGAATCTTTTAAAAGCAAAACTGAAATAACTATATAGGTAGTGGTTTGAAATCTTTTGTCTTTTCATCTTAAATAGATTATAAAATTTTTCAAGTCAGTTTTTGGAGGAATTGTTTTGGGTGGCCACATAGCACTCTCTTACATGAAGCACTTTTTCCCAAGGTTTCAGTTGTTTGAATTATTTTAGCTATTTTAAATAATTCTTAAACATCTTTATAAACAAAGATGAGATAGTTGAAATGAAATGATATGTCAAAGTCACAGATAATTTTAGGTATCTCGGCCTAGCCATAATGTCAACTTATCTGCCAAAAACTTTTGTACTGATACACCCACATACTTGTCACTTTCCAGTATCTTTTCTAAACCTAAGTATTATCTCAAAACGTTATCTATCTGCTAACCCCCCCAAAACTTGATTTCTATTTTAATTACTGTTATTTTGATTGCCAGTGAGGGTGTTTGCGTCTGTTTATTTATAAAGGTGTAGTTTTCTTTTCTTTTTCTTTTTTCCTTCTTTTTGTGAATCCCTGCTTATGTCCTTGGTACATCTTAAATGTCTCCGCTCCTGTGTTGAGAGTGACACTGTCACTGATGGTTCACTGAGCTATGTTGCATCATCTTAGTTCAGATCTTTGTACCAATCTTTTGCCCAAAAATAAAGGTTTGCCTAATAAATGCTGAATGGCTCACAATGCAGTAGTTGGATAGTCAGAGGGCCAGACGTTAATGGCTGTTGTTCCCATCTGTAGCAGGTTATTACTTCAGCCCTTGTTCTGTACAATACGTATTTTTAAGGATGCCAAATAATTTTAGTCCAAAAGAGAGAAGTTTGCAGTGCACTCATTAAAGACAGTCCTCCTCCAGAGCCCGAGTCCACCTTTGGAGATGTGTGTTTGCCCCCTGTACAGTGCTCATGGCTTCATGAACTTGCAGGAAAGACGCAGCTCAACTCACTTCCCAGGTGGTTCTCCTCTTTCTGTAGACTCCTTTTGGCAGGACAATATTAGTGCTACCAAACAACTAAAATATAGGTTTTAGGAAACAAAGCCAAACCTCCTGTAGTGCAATTCCCATAATCCTAAAAATTTGCTTTCTCTTGACTTCCACTTTGCCCTTAAGATGGTCTTTGACCTCTCTGCCACACTGAGTTTGAAAAATCCTGGAGTCAAGTGGGTAAGTATGTTGGAGCCTGATAGACTCAGGAGTAATCTCAACTTTTTCTCCTAAAAATCTTGATTTTTTTGCTTATCTTTCCTACGTCTCATTTCTCTATTGTTAAAAATCGAGTAATGGATACAAAAAAATGTGGTATGTGTATACTGTGGAATACTACTCTGCCGTAAAGATGAACAGATTTGAGTTGTTTGTAGATAAATAGATACAAGTTGAGACCATTTTGCTTAGTGAAATGAATCAGATTCAGTATGCTAAATATCACATGGTTTCCCTAATTTCAGAAATCCAGAATACAAATTAATAGTAGAGTCAGAAGGGGTGAGATGTTGGAAATTAGGGAAGATGAGGCAGGGGGCGGGAGGGTAGAAACGAGAGAGATGACGGATATGTAAGGTTGTCTCAATGTCTCTGTGTGTGGGTGTGTGTCTGCGTGTGTACAAAAATTCTCAAGCTCAGGTTAAATATTGTGTATAACACATATGCATTAATGAAATGGAGGGAAAAAGAAATAAAGAAATTGAGGTGTTTTAAAGGGTAGACCATTTCCCATGTCGCTCCACTAAAATTATCACTATGAAATGTTCTATTTGTATGACATTTTATATATGTATATATATAAAATATTAAATATAATTTTAATATAATGCACAATATATTTGTTACATTTCAAGTCAAAATTAAAGTCTAGGTGTTGATTTTGTTGTAATTAGTACCAAGAAGGGACAGAAGGACTGCATTCCTCAGATTTGTGTTTGTGTGTATTTGTGTGATTTTAATTAAAATTTGCTTTGGAAAACTTAAATAGGTAAATGAACTTTACCTCGATACGACTGTTGTACCAGTCAAAGTGATGACTTAACTCATTTAGTACTTAATAATAGCTATTGTCTTTACCAGTAGTATAAAAATAATGGCAATAGAGGTTTAGCATTAAGGAAGTATAGCTTGTCAGTTATGACAAACGAGGGGCTGAGATGACTTTTCCTTCTGTCTGCATCTTAGTTTTACAGATCTGAAACTTGATTTTATTTTCACATCATGACCAGCTCAGCCTCTCAGAGATGAAGTTACATTGGCCAAGTTCTTAAGGGACTATTGTACAAACTAAAACCAAAATAGCTTATCCAGTCTATACAGCTGTCAAATAGAGACCGAAAAGCTTACTTCATAGGTCAGCTCTTTTGTCCCTCTTGGAGTTTCTGTCAAAGCCACATTGTAATGAGTGTTTGTTATATCAGTATGGAATTGGAGCAAAGAACTTAGGTGGTTATGAGAAGCCAGCCACTGTCCCCAGCACAGCTCCTCTTTGTCTTATAGAATTAGTCTTGACCATATGACCATCTGTGGGCAGAGGTTTCATCTTGTGTAGAGACAGCTCTGGTGGGAACTGCCAGGACTTACCTCTCAAGCTGCCTCTTAGTGCTGTACTGACCACTTTTTTCATATTTACGTATCATATGTCTGGTTATGTCAGTACATTTACACTGAGCTATTATTTACCAGTAAGTCCTGCTCTCATTTTTGAGTTCTAGGAAAGGATTTGGTAGTCACTGCCAAAAAGATCCATCGGTGGATAGATATTAAGAATAGTGGGTGAAAATTTGAGGATAAACAGGATTTGCTAGATCTCAAGGCCTCGTTCCCCTTGATACTTATGAACTACAAAAGAAAAGAGTTTGGCTGTTTTGAAGACACCTGGCAGAACTCTCCTTACTCAAGTGATCGAGGGATCTGCGCCACCATCCCTAGTAACAGCCCCCATGGGCATCACACACCCCCCCCCACCCACCCCCTTGGCATTGGAATTTCTAGCAATGAGTCACCTCAGTGTGTTCACTTGAAAACTGAACTTGGAGACATTTCATAAAAGAGATCAATGTACGCTTTCTTAGCATTGTGGTCATGAGAGACAAGGAAAGATGAAGGAAGTGTTAGAATGCAGGAGACCAGGACCCAACAGCTCGGTGCAGCAAAGGTGCCCTGGATTGTATCCGGAGCAGAATAAACAGAGCCAGGGGGACATGAATGGAAAAACGGGCAAAACTCAAGTGAAGCAGTTCTTTGGTTAACAGTGTTGTTCCTGTATTAATTTTCTGGATTTGATCAATCTACTATCATTCTGTATAATGCTGACGCCAGGAGAAACTGCTGAGGGAAACATAAGGAAGCTGTCTTGTTATCATTGTGATTTCTGTCAATTCTAAAATTAACTTAAAATGAAAACCTCAAAAGTTAGATAGGGCCTTTTTAAATGTGAAAAATATAAATGTAAGAATGTGACTTGAGAACGAACTGCTCATAGAGTTAGTGTATAGGCTGTTGAAATAATTACATTGGCCATCCGATGTTGTTGTTGTTGCTTTTTTTTTTTGCCCCCGTTACTAAACTTAACATCTAAGAAATTGACATTTTAAGTATTTGTGAGAATAAGTTGAAGGAACAGAATGTCTGTCTGCGCACTGAGCCTTAGTGTAGGCAGGCGGATGAAACGTACTTACGTACTGCTCTCCATACCCCGTGCCCCATCTGAAAAACTTCCTCCCTTAAGCATTAGTGGGAAACATGAAACCATCTTCCAGACAGGACATAACCAACAACATGTATGTTATCTACGGGAAGTTGGGGGTAACGTAAGATGTCTTGTTGTTCAAAGGGGCCACTGCATATACTTGCAAGCACACTCAAAGCCACCAGCTGCATCTAGGTGAAACTCCAGTGAACATTCTCTGCCGGGTTCTGTGTTCCATCATTTGAAGTTGAGAAGTTGTAGTGGCGTGAAGAGCATCTCCTGTGAGACAGGAGAATCCTGCTGAGATGAGTTTTCAAGTCTTGTTTCACATGGCTGGAGAACAGATGACTTCATGCTGCTCTTGCCAGTTCTTTGGCCCCTTACCTTTGTCCGTGAGAAAACAGCTCACATCACATAGAGAAAGGTCACAACTCTGACAGCCAGACTCTTTAATATTTCAGATTCATCCTCTCTTACAGACAGGAACAAAGGTCCCCATTACAGTTTAGATCTAAAATGGACCCAAAGGTTCGTGGAAGGTACTTTTGGAAGGTGATTGAATCACAGGGTATGATGCTCATCAGTGGATCCGTTCATGGATGAGTTGATGTGCTGTTAGGAACTGGTACCTGGCTGGAGGGATGGGTCACTGGGGGTGTGACCTGGAAGACTATATTCTTGTCCCTGGATCCTCTCTTTCTTCTTTCGGTCTGCCATGAGCTAGGCAGAGTTCCTCTACCATGCCCTTTCACTATGGCGTTTCTGCCCTGGAGCTAGCCAGCCACAGACTGAACCTGCTGGAAACTATGCACCCAATATATCTTTCCTTTAAACTGTATCATATATTTGGTTCCAGTGATGAGAAAATGACTAGTACAGCTCCCAAGCAGAAAACCTCCTCCCCCTCGCCCATAATATATCTTGGGGATTAAGGGGGAGGGGTTGCATTCTTGAAATCTTCAAGAAAAAAAGAGTTTGGGAGTATTGCGTTTATTCCAAACACAAAACTCCCACTTCTTCCCGTTTTGTACCTTGCCATCCATCCAGTCATCCCATCAGTTTCTTGCTCAGGAGGTTTTGCGGAAGGGCAGCCCTAAGGTCTCTTCTCAGGTTGGACTTTCTGCTAGTCTTCTGCAAGAGGAAAAAGAAAGGGTGATGAGACCACAGCCAGGTTGCTTATGAATTCATTTGTAATAGAGCCCATGGAAAAGTGCCCCATTCCAGGACAGACCTGCTCAGGTAGTAGGTCCTTGTCACATGCTTCAGTTAGTTTATTTCTGCTACTATAAGTACACAGTACATGTAGTGGCTATGGGTACTGTACATAAAATATGTAATACATACGATGTATAATATGATATATATATATATATATATATATATATATATATATATATATGACTGTTGTTAGAATGTTGTAACAAGGTCTTTAGAGCTCACTTACCTGTTCATCTAAAACTTCACACCCCATTTCCCTCCTCTTCCCCCAATCCTTGCCTACCACTACTGTACTCTGATTATACAAAAATCTTTAAAGCATCTCATAGAAGTGACATAATGCAATATTTGTCTTTCTAGGCCTGCCTTATTTCACTTTTCATAATATCTTCAAGATTTTTCTGTGTTGTTCCATTACCCAAGTTCCTTCTTTTTAAATGCTGAATAATAGTCTTCTCTGTGTGTATACTTGGTTTTCTTACCTGTGCATCTTTCAGTGGGCTCTTATGTTGTCTCCGCACTGTGTCTATTGTGAGCAGTGCTGCAGTGCATCCCGGAGAGTTATGCTCCTTTGAGAGCCTTATTTCAGTTCTTCTGATTCCGTGGAATTGCTGGGTTATGTGATAGTTGCTCCTGGTCTTATCTCAGCTGCGTACTAGAGATGGTTGGTGTACTGTGAGGTCAGTGGATACTCACTCTTTCTACCCAGCTTTTTGACTATCTGGCTTGTCTTACTTATCAGGAGGCTTCCTTTCTAAGGTGGCTCTACAAAAGCAGGATTTAGTTTTCATGAATTATGATGTTGAAATTATTGGGTGGCGGTAGGATAGATAGCAAGCTGGGCATTTCCCCCCACGTTCTGCATGAATACCTCAGCCATTCTGATGGGTCAAAGGTTGCTGTTTCTTTTATTCGGAAAAACTGGTGAAATTTCATTAATCACACCAAAGTTCCAGGATCCCAGCTTTAAATCAATGTTGTATTTAACAAGAAATGAGCAGTCAGTTGTAACCTTTTTCAGTAAACTGATGCAATTTAGTTCTTATGGAATTTATCTGTCTGGCAGATCAACCACTGAACGTAATTTTAATTACACCTGTCACCCTCGGCCGCACTCATTTTGTGCTAACCTTATCAGGACTGCGGTACCTTTGCTACTGAATTTACTGCTCAAAAGCCAGAGTTTTCTTCCTTGTCATTTAGAGAACTGCCTGGCACTTGAATTTCGGAGAGAAACTAGCTACCTTATTAATATAAAGAGACTTAATAGGAAGTACAAGCTGTTGGATTGCATGTCTGACTATCAAAATCTCCTGCAGACTTTCTAAAATAGCAAAGAATGCACGTGTTAAAGCTAACAAAAAAAACCTATATTGACACTTGCTAATTAGATCCAATTTCATTATGTAGCCTGGTATGGTTGCACATATTTTTTTTTTGGGGGGGGGGGGGGCTACGGATAGTCTGTGTGCTGGGGGGAGCAGTCTTAAAAGAGCTAAATCAGCTCTATTCTTGTTCGTTTCTGTGAGAGGAAGGGTGAGGGACAGAGGATGAACATCACTTAGGATGACAAAGAATTGGCATTTTTTTCTCCCTGTGCTAATTAAGGTATTGAGCGTGTCTGGGCACCGCATTGCAGACAGAACGCCTGGCGCATGGCAGCTTTTCTCTATTGGGGGCACGATTTGATTCATTTCCTAAACTCTTCCCCTCATTCCTGTCTGGTTTCTAAGTCACGCTTTTCCACGCCAGCCCTCGCGGAGCGCATTTCCTGTGCTGCGAACGTTAAAGCACAGTCCTAGTTAGTTTGTCACACCCTGTGTTCAGGTCTGCCCTGACGGCTGTCAAGCAATGGCTACCTGCGTTTATTTACAAAATGTCGCGGTAGAAGTACATTGTCTGTGTGCGTTTCACTTCGCTCCACTTGACTTAGTGACCCAGTGCTCGCAAAGCTTACCAAGCTGTCCTGCTGCCAGTTAAGGTGCTCAGCCCCCGCAGGGTTAACTCGCTCAGGTTCATTCTCGTAATAGTTCTTATGGTAGATGCTATTTCTAACTACATTCTTTTCCCCCCATTTCATTGATATGTGTAGGTGCAAAATTTAAGGTTTACAATGAAGTTGAGCATCTTGTGCACATATGTATCTTGTCAGGGTGACAAGGACTTTCCCACTCACCTTTTGTCCCTTCTCCTACCCAGCCCTCCCACCGTCCCCACCCTACCCCCCTGTTTCACTTTGTTTTTCATTTTAAGTTCCATGAGATAGTTGTGATCTGGGTCTCTCATATCAGAGAGAGCATTCGATGTTTCACCTTCTGCTTCTGACTCACTTCACTAAGCGTGAATCTAGTCACACACCTCTCACCATGCACCAGAATCAAATCAAAGTGGATCAAAGACCTAGACATTAAAAGTGAAACACTGAACCTCCTAGAAGACAAATTAGGCAAATATCTAAAAGACATAGGAGTAGGCAAGACACCAAGAGCAAAAGAAATTAACTCCATTCTTAAGAAAATAGGAGACACCAGGCACACAGAGGTTGCCTCAGATCATAAACAAAGCTGGTAATGAGCAGAGCTAGGGTTCAGACTCAGTGCATCTGAGCTCACAGCCACCACCTTGGGCTGCTGCCTGTCTGCTGATGAGGCTTTGCTTTCAGGGAACCACAACCAGTTGTAGAGCCTGGGAGAAAAAGCTAAGAGAGAATTTGAACCAAATGGTAGAGTCCCAAGGAAGCAGGAACTGGCAGCTGCCAGCCTAATGGTAGTGCTGTGCTCATTAATGTCTGCTGTTTCTTGCTCCTCATGCACAGTGAACGATAGGACTTTTATGGAACAGCCTGTCTCATGTTTAAAAACCCTGAAGACATAGAATACAATATTAATTCACAACTTTTATTCAGAGAAATTGAAGCCCACCAAGGTCAATGAAGCACACAACTTGTTAGTTTCATGGCTGCGATTTACATACTAGTTTCTGAGCTAAGTCTAATCTTCTCTATAACCTGTCCATCACTTGCCTTGTGGAAACTTAAACATCTTAGTTTATTCCAACTATCTGTTGCTAGGCAAAAACTGCTGACCCTAATCCTGGTAGCAAATTGTTGACTGTTATGACCTGTTATGAATCCTGCGGTTCACTGGGCTCAGCTGGATGGTTTATCATGCGGTTGACCACTGGTGGTTGGGACAGGAATCATATTGAAAGTACTCTTACATTTGAATATGGTATTGATTATGGCTTTCACCTACTGTATCAACTGGGGATATGATCTGGTATGCCTACTTGTCGTCTTTCTTGAGCTCCCCCGCTGCTTGGCAGCTGGATTCCAAAAGCAAGTGTCCAGAGAGAGATGAAGCAGGTTTTGCAGAATGGAAGGAGGAAGAGAAGACAGGAGACGAGAAAGAGTCTGTCCGTTTTAATGACCTAAACTGAAAGTCAAGCAAGTCACCCTGTCCATATTTTTGTTCATCACAAAACTCTGTCCAAGTTCAAGGGGAGAAATAGAGATTCCACGTCTCTGTGTTAGTTATGTCAAGCCTGTATTACAAGGAAAAACACGCTTAGTCATATTTGGGGAATGAGATCTTCCTGCATTTTTCAAAGTACTTTTTTTCCTTCTACAGCAGAAATTTCTACAGCAAGCCAACATTTCTGTCAGTATAGATATTTCTCTTTCAACTCATCATTGATATCAGCTGTTTTCTCAGCGAGACATCTGGGTATCAAACAAAAATCAAGTATGCATCTTGAGCAACATCCATCACAGAAAATATTTTCTTCTTTGTCACTAGCAAAATATAAATAATTAAGAGCAATTTCAGGGATATTGAGCAAAACCACAGTAATTTGCAGTATAGTTGCATTTTATTTTGGTATTTTCTGATTCACCAAGGTATATTCCCTCATTTCTCCCATATTATTGTGAATAGGGTTAGAGTCATGCTCACCCTAAAGAGTAAACATTTCTAACTAGTATACCTACTGTTTTTAAAAATAGATTTGTTAAGATTGTTTTATTTAACACAATACAGGCAACCTTTGTACCTGTGAAGCATGTATAAATGATAAATAGTAACATTACTAAAAACACCAGCAACCTTCACAGATTGGTTGCCATTATGTTTGAAGTCAACTTTTGTTGTTTCCTTTTCTACCCACTTGGAGTTAACCAGGTTATTGCTACATTAATTTTCTTTATGATTCAGTACAGTCACATCCCTTAATGTTATGTTATTTAGATTTACTTGTTTTAGAACATTTTTGTAGTTAGAATCATACTGTGTGATTTCACTCAATCCTGTATTCTGAAGATTTATCTGCATTGCTACATGAATAGATTTCACTGTTAAATAGTAGTTGTCAGTATTGTGAACAACATAGTGTACTTCTTGACAAACATTTCTGTTTCCACCTTTTTCTTATTATGCATAGTATTGATATTAAAATTTTTCATGTTTCCAGTTATTCTTGTACAAGATTTCTTCAGGGCATGTAGGGACAAGTGAAATTGCTGAGGTGTAACAGATGGTTGTTTTCAACTTTATTAGAAATAAATGCCGAATTTTGTTCTACAATGATCGTCCATTTTACAATTTCATACTATACGGAAGTTTTTAATTTCATAATCTTCACCGACATTTGTCTTTTTTTTGATTTTTTTTTGTTTTTCACTGTTGCCAACTTGATGTTTATGAAATGTTACCCTATTTTTGCTTTCTTCAGCTTTGATGAATATTTTTTCTTATATTTATTGGCCCTACTGGTTTTCGCATTCCTTAAGTTCTTTTTAAAATCTTCTATTGATTCTTTGTTTTGACTCACTTGTTATGTATCTAAGAGTGCTTCTAGATGATTTTTCCCATTTTTATTAGTATGTATGTATGTGTGTGTGCGTGAGAGAGAGAGAAATTGTTACACTGAGCTTCAGTGTTTTGTGCACATATATATTGCGTCAGCATTACAGTCCCTTCCCCCTTGTGGCCCTCCTGCTTCCCTCCCTCATGCACCACCCCCAACCCCTTTATCACATCCATCTGGTTCTATAAAATACCTGTATTGGTTTTTCATATTGGAGAAAGCATGTGAGTTAGACTCACTTCACTAAACATTATGGTCTCAAGTTGCATCTATTTACCCACAAAAGCCTCTAATTTATCTATCTTTATGGAAGAGTAGTACTCCGCTGTACACCCGATTTTTGTGTCCGTTGGCCTGTTGGTGGATACGTCATCATCTTCTACAATTTAGCTGTTGTTTGTTGTGCTGCTGTAAACAGTGGTATACATACATCCCTCTTCTGCATTGCTTTTGGCTCTTGGAAAGATACCCAGAAGCAGCATCTCTGGGTTGAATGAAATGGTTTTTATCCTTTGGAGGAATCTCCACATTGCTTTCCATAGTGGTCATATCAGTCTACGGTCCCACCATCAATGTAAAGAGTTCCATCACCCCGTAGCTTCATCAGCATCAGTTGCTGTTGGATTTCTTGATATGTGCCATTCTCACTGGGGTAAAATATCTTAGGATGTTTTGATTTGCATTTCTCTAATGAATAATAATGTTGAACCTCTTTTCATATATTTGCTGGCCCTTTGAACTTCTTCATCAGAGAATTGCCTGTTCATTTCAATGGCGCATTTTTAATTGGGTCCTTGATTTTGAGAGGTGTATTTTTCTGTAGTTCCTTATGTGTTCTATTAGCCTCCTGTCCAAGGTATAGATATTAAAATTTTGTTTTCCCATTCCGTCAGTCCTCTCTTCACTCTGTTGATAGTTTCCTTTGCCATGTAGAAACTTTTACATTTAATGTAATCTCATTTATTATGGGAGATATTTCTTTTGCATCAGGTGTGCTATTAAGAAAGTCCTTGCCCACACCTACATCTTCTTGATTGTGACCTATTTTATCTTACAGAAGGTACAGTGTTTCTGTTTTAATATCCTTTCATGTCCTTGATCCACCTTGATTTGATTTTGTTACATGGTGATAGGTGTATGTCTAGATTCATTCTTGTGCATATAAATAACCAAATTTTTCATTACCATTTATTGAAAAGAGTATCCTTTTTCCAGTGTATGTTTTTGGCCCCTTTGTCAAAAATCAGGGCAGCTGAGGGTACTTGAGGTTGTCCCTACATCCTCAGTTCTGTTCCATTGGTCAGCCTGTTTTTATGCCGGTAACATGTAGTTTTTTTTTTATCACTGTTGCTTTGTAATATAGCCAAAGCAATCCCAAATAATAAGTCAAAAGCAGGTGGCCCTATGATTGTAATCTGACTTCTTTTATTTAAGTTGTGTGCTACAAATAACCACTCCAAATTTATGGGCTGCTGTTTTTTTTTTTTTTTTTCAATTCTTGTGGTTAATTTTGTTAATTTTATATTGTCCAATTTTTCAGTCCTTTAAAATTGAAAAAAAGTCTTTCCCTATCTTGAAGTCACACAATATAGTTTGTGTTTCTTACACGGGCTTCAGGGTTTTCCTTGGTACCTGAGTGTGTGAAAGACCTGAGTTTTTTCTGTCTTGTTTAGTGCATACATGTTTAGTGCATTCCTGTTGACATGAACCTCTTATTATTGCATTTTGACTATTGACAGTAATTATTTTGATTTTGGTAACTAAGAATTCAGATACTGAAATTCTGATATTTAGATTGTATAACCATGGCAATCGGTTAATATTTGTATAGTAAATTGTTTTGTATCCTTTTTCATTTAACATTTCCTCATGCTCTTTGGGGAGTGATCTGTTGACAACAAATAGCTAGGTTTTGTTTTATCATTCTATTCAATCTTTGTCTTAGATAAATCATTCAAACATATATTTATGTTAATTCCACTTTCTTACTAATAATGTCTTTTTTCTTTGTTTTGCATTTTCTATGATTCTTTTTTCTTGGGTTATTCTTCTTTTTCTATATTCTTTTTCTTTTGTCTCTTAAAGTTAAACACTGTATATTTATTTTGGTAGTAACTAATTCAGAATCTTTACCAGGCATATGTTACTTACCAGAGTCTAAACTTAGTGTCATTGCTTTTCTTTTAGATAATCTATGATCGCACCTTTGGACACTGTAGCTCTAATTTATATGCAGTGGTAAAATGGGCATTTTATTATTTTTAAATTTCTGCAATGTTGTTATTTTACTTCTTTTAACAACTTAAACTTTTTCTTTGTCCAATCCCCATATGTACTTCAGCAGTTTTCTCCGTGGCCACTTTTCTTTCTGTCTGTAATATATTCTTTGGACATTCCTATAATGAGAGTCTTCTGGTGGTAAAAGATCTGTTTTTGTTTGTCTCGTGATGTCTTTATGTTCTTGTTATTGTAAGTATAATTCTGATAAATAGCACTCAGAAGATGCAGAACAGATTGAGGCGTCATGATGATCTTCATGGCACTGTTTATAATAGGCAGAAACCCACAAGTTAAAGGAAGACTGGTAACCCTGCATAGCCAACAAGAAGCAAGTGCTTCCTGATTAGACGTGCCCTGGCAGCATTGAACAGGCATGAAACATTGTGTATTTAAGTAAAACACAATGGTTCATGGTCCTAGTGGAATGCCAAGTGGCAAAAACCAGGTATCACACTGTATGGGTAATATGTACTCATGTAAACATCCCAGGAAAGGCCTGAGAAAGATATAGTCCAAAATTAAAATTTTTCAGGTGTTGAAATTGTGTTTTAATTTTCATTTTTATACCCTTTTTCATAGTATAAACTTTCTGCATATGCAAGTGGAATACTTATAATTAGAAGCAAATTGTTTGTTTCACAAATGACTTACAGCCAAATTTATTTTCAATTATTTTTCTTACTTGCACTCAACCTCAGAAGTGTGTGAATAGCAGTTACAGTTCTACTTCTGCCAGTTTTATATCGGTACTGAAGTATTTCATTATTATTTCCATTTACATTGTTTTAACTACTACCAAAGCAAAACACATTTGTATATCTGTGTTTATTGGCCATTGGTATTTCTTGCTAAGAGCTTTTGCTCACCCATTGTCGATTATTCAGTAACATCCCAAATGGTTTCCTATTGATTTGAAAGAATTGTTTATAGATTAAGAAAACTGTTTTCCAGATTGTCTTTTAATATCATTTATAGCAACGGAGTTAATTTTAATTTTTTCATTTAAAAACCATTCCTGTAGACATTTCAAGAAAAGAAAGGAATAATGACAAATCATTAAAGGTATTTATTTTAAAAGGTTCAATGTATATTTTAAGAATAGGGAGATTACAAGTATGTGCACCTCTAAAACAAGTTTTAGAAAACATGAGGAAAAGAGAGAAAGCTTTTCTTCAAGACGTTTGAGTGATGGCAGATAGGGATTTTTTTCTCAGCCGCCGCCACCCCTCTGTAGGCGTTTGTGTCAAGACCTTTGGGTCTAGATATTTAATGGCTAACAGCTCTTCCTAGGGGCTATGTTTGGTCATTGTCACAGATGGCTTACTTGAGGACGGGTACACAGAGTGAGAGGAATGGGAAGCACCAGCGCCTTCGCCTCCCTGAGGAAGACGGGTGTGTTAGCATCGTGGGCGTGCCACCCTGCCCCAGGATTCCCGACCCTGCACCTTTTCTGTTTCTTTCCTTACTACCGACTAGTCATCCCTCAGTCGGGAATACTAAAGAATGAATTCTCTTGGAATATGGGGGGGGGGGGGGGTGCTCAATCTGGGCAACAGTTTTGGACTGGCGCTTTTTTTTTAATCTTATGAAGGCTGCCTGTGTATTATATGATATTTAGCAGTATCTGGGCCTCCACCCACTAAATGCTGGTAGTACTGTTCCAGTTGTGACAGGTTGAAGTGTCTCAAATGTTATTAAATGTCCTCCCAGAGGCAAAATTGGCGTAGTTGAGAACCACTGTATGTTGACACAGGGCAATTAAGTCCAGAGGTCTCCTTCTGGGCTTGGGGGCCTTCGGTTTGTGTTGCGCTCGAGAGACGTCTCAGGCTCAACTTGTTTTGATAGTGACTGGACACAACTGTGGCTGGTTGCCTGCAGGTCTCTGTTCCACAGTGTACGTCTACAGCGGGTCTTTTAACGAACGTAAACCTTTCATTTTCATACTCCATCTTATTAAAATTTTTCTTTGTAATTTCTTTTGTTACTTTGATATACTCAGAATCCCTCTTCATTCATCTTGTAATAGTACTGTTAATTGTTTTTACTCTAAGCCTTTAATCTCTGTAAAACTTACATTGATGTGTATTGTGAGGAGAGGCTTTAGCTGTTTGCAATTTTTTTTCTTTTAAAACGACATATGTAATGATGCCTCTGGTTGAACGATTCCATTATGATGTTTCTTAAGATATTTATTAAGCTGTTACTTTCACAGAGGCTGTGGTTTCCAGGCTCTGTGTACGGTGCCTCGCTGCAGGGTGTTCTGTTATGTTTTATCTTGCTTGCTTGTTCATTTGTTTTCACATTGGGGGTTGAATCTAGGGCCTCGTGCACACCAGGTAAGCACTGAGTTACACACCTACCACTGAGTCACATCCCTATCCCAGCATCCTGCTTTTCATTAATTATTAGAGCACATAAATTCTTTACATGTTATTTGTTTGCAATGTTACAGACATGTTCCGCACACATAGCTAGATTCTGGGAGTTATATAACTCAGATATTTCATCTTAATTTCCTTTTGTGGCATTTTAAAATCACTTAAACATTTAGTTCCCTTTGATTTTGACTCAGAAAAGACTGGAATGGCAATCCCAGCCTCTCTTTTCCCCCAGCAGTTTATTAGTAGGTATTTGCAATACACAGTAGTTGTATGCAACTTGAGGAACTGGTGCGGCTTCACCGCTTTGTTTTCTTCCTCCGTCCAGCCCCCCTCCCTTCCCCCTCCCCCTCTGTCCTTCTGCAACCTATCTCCCCGTTTCCTGCCATCTTTCTTATTTGACTCTTTTACTTGTTTGTACTTTGCATTTCTCGTGTTAGAGCAACCATGGTCTATCAGTCCCTCTTAATTGGTCACTAGAATCAAGTTCACGTAAGACAGAACTGTGTATTAGTTTGGGTTCTTCAAACGGCAGAATTTACAGATTTTAAAACAAAACTGATCTATTAGGAAGGCTTACAAATCTGATGATAGAGATAGTCCAAGATGGCTGCTCAGCCGTGAAGTAGATTTCCTGTCCAGGACTGCACGGCAGCCACAGCCGGTGAGGTGAGAGTCTGCTGCAGATCTCAGTTGTTCAAAGAACAATGGTGAAGACTGGGGCCTGAAGATCCTTGACTGAAGATCGCTGACAGGCAGACAGGAGCAAGTTGAGACTGGAACAAATCTTTGATGAAGATCTGCGATGTGTGGCAAGTCAGGGTCCTAGACAATTGCGAAGGCGAGAGCTTTCCCAGAGGGAGAAGCTGTAACCATCATCCTTCTTTCCTGCCTTTTATAAGGTTGGAGTTCCAGTTGGACCTCCCACATCTGGGTAGGTGCTCTCCCTCATTGGCTGGCCCACAAATCACTCACACTCTAATCCAGGCGAGTTCTCAATTCCCTGTTCTAGTCTAGTGGTTCCCAAACCCTAATCCTAATCGAGGTGTAATTCCGAATTCCTTCAATTTGACATAATCTACTCAATGGCCACAACTGTAATGCTATCTGTAACTGTTAAAGTCTTAACAAGATTCACACTAAAACCCAAAAGCCCACATGTGCCACCACCTCTGGCCCCCGCCAGCTGCATCCTTCTCCCTTAGATTTCAGACCCTCCCTTCAGGGTGGAAGCAGCAGCCGCCTCCAGGGTGCCGGATGCCGCCCACTTGATGGCACGCTCAGGTTGTGAGGCTTTTCCTTGGCCTGCCCTTCTTCCTTCCAGCCAGCGATGCCACACAGAGATGGAGGAGGACAAGTGAGCGCAGCATGAAAGCGACTCCATGACTCTGCAGTGGCCAGTTGGCAGCAGAAGCCCAGGCTGTCAGTGTTCCAGATGTGCTTGAGCATCTGGGCTCAGCGTCTGCTGCTGCAACTAAATCTCCTCATCCTTGGTTTCCTTTTTCTCTCAGTGATATATGTTTTCAGTACAGAAAATTTATGTTTGCTTTGAGGAATTGATACATAGCCATCTCAGGATTATTTGATCTCTTCTGCTACCCTTTCCCCTGATCCTCCCATCTCCCACCTTTGCTCCCAGCCTCCCTCCCCCCACCCCACCAGAATTTCCCTCAGGGTAGTCTCATTGTAGTTCTGATTATTTTTATTTTGTTTTCTTAAAAGTATAGGAAATGGCCTTGGCCCTGGCAGCCTCATCTGGTGCTTGTCTACTCTTTCCCTGGCATAAGTCTTAATTCAAAGGTAGGTTGGTCGGCTTCCTTCCAAAGGCCTAGAAAAGCACTTTAGACCCCTGTGGTTTAAAGCATGTGAGCAGCACACTTTGCATTGTAACTGGCTGACACCATTTGGTGCCAAAATGATCAGTCTGGTATTTCCAAGTTCTTATAAGCTGGGTTCTATTTTTTGATACGAGTTTATTTTCTGCAGATTTGTAGATGTACTTACTCTGCAACTACTATTGGAATTTGAACTTCAGAATGTATCGTCTGTTCGGCTCTTCACTTGCAAAGAGTCGTGAGCATGTAGTCCAGAAAGTAGTGCTCCAGGATTATCTGAACTTATTAAACACCCACAACCTGCTGCGCTCACACTTGATGTGTTACATGACTTTCACTCATTTCCATGTCTGTGTGATAGGTTAGATCGTTACTTTTGCCAATGTCTACATGAATGATACCTCAGAAGTCACAAGGAGAGGACCGCAATTTGTGAGTGGTCATCACGTTTGCAAGTATACCAAGGTAGAGATGTGCAGGGATTTGTGGTGGTCTGGTTTTGCTCTGCAGGTGGCATTGCTCCAGAGGTGCATTTGCATTCTGGTTCCAAAAGCCTTCTGTGTCCTTAGCTCTCTGTTCCCTTTCGGGGGTGAAGTCAACCTGTCTAACTATTTTAATAGAAGAGTCCTTCAGACTCCAGACTGGGTGTTAAGAATATGGGCCGTTTTTTTCTCCTCTTTCTCTGTACTCCACAGTGCTGGCTGCCTTTGCTTAGGAAAGCCATCTTTCATTAGCTCAATGTCAGGTAAGCAACAGGATCTTTTGAAATGGTACCCTGATTTGGGTGATATTACAAACATCCATTATGGGTCCCTCCCACTTCCCCTGTGCCTCCATTGGGGCTGATGACATTTGTGTCCCCAAAAAGAACCTGGCAACCCCCAAGGATTTGAGTGCAGGGGTGGGTCAGAGAGGAGACTTCTCTTCGTTCCCTGTGACAATTTTGCAGTGTCTACACAACTCAGGCTCCATTTTCCTTCCACGCTATTAACTGGTTAGCATCAGAAGTGGCACCTTTAAGGGGTCCCTTCATCCTGTCCCCCATGTCTCTAGACTCTTTGACCTTCTGTTTGGTGTAGGAGAGGTCTGTGGGAAATGGGCTCTGAAGGGGACCTTGAATAGTACCCACAATAGTGTCTGAATTCCTGCTTTGCTCTTTAAAAAAACAAACCATTTCTCTTTCCCACAACTAATGTGATATCCATGCTAGGAATTCTTATCCACATCTACTTAAGCTGCCTCTTGGAGAAAGTGTAAAAATGAGGCTTTAAGAATTCACTTTCACCCAAAGAGACTTTTGAATTAGCTCCAGCCTAGTTTCAAAGGTGAAAATCTATCCATCTTAGAGAAGTTGCCTCCGGACAAATTTGGCCTTTGCCTGTTCTCCCTTCCATGCTTCCTCTGAGAGATCCTTTCTGCATACACTGTGAAAGCTGCCAAGTGAATGGGTGATTTCTGTTGGAGTCATTGGGGGTTTATACATCATTACACAGGATTACAAAAACAAAACAAACTAAATAATAGAAGATGCATTCTGACCCTCTCAGGAATTTGTTCCTGTCACGACTCTAATATCCCTTGAGGTAGAAAATTGGATTAATGAGTCTTAGCAATGTACATATTCCATTATGGGTGATAAGCCCAGGTGTATTGACAGAGAAATTTCCTCTAATGGGTAGATTGTAGGAACCGAGCCAAGTCGCTCTCTCTCCTCCTCTGTCTTAGACACATAATCTGGGCACAGCAGACTTAAGACTTAGCTGGTAAGGTGGGTCTAAGGCCACATTTCCAGTAAGCCCCCAGATTGTGATGCCGGAGACCCCCACACATAGACTAGCAAGGATGCACTTGAGGACTGAGATACATTTGGGCCACACCCCTACTTGGAAGCACACAGCCAAGGGTCGAAGGATCAGTACACCAGCGTCGTCACTACTGCTCCGCTCCTGGCAGGTTCCAGATTGTCAGGCCACAATTGTCTTTAGCTGCCTGCTAATGTCTGGATAATGATCGGACTTGAGGATATGGTTTTCAGGCAAGGAAAAGTGTAGCTTTTAGTGATAACACTTTCCGCGATGGTGGCAGCAGTGATGACGCAAAAAAGTGTTCAGGATCAGCCTGAACTTCAGAGTGAGACCCTGCCTCAAAATTAAATCGGTTAAATTAAATGAAAAATAAAAATCAGCAAACACTGGCTACAATGTTCATTGTAAACATTAAAAGGCATCAATGAAAAGAAAAAGATTTAACCATGCATCTTTCATCTAACAGACATTGCTAATCTTTTATTGTCTACCTTTCACTCTCGTCCTTATTTTTTTTTTTCATTGTTTTTCACGTTACAGAAGAGGGATCAAACCTTAGATATTTATGCTTTTCCACATCATCATCGTGTTCTTTCTTACACCTTTCAGTGGTTTCTTAGTTTTCCAGTGTATCTGCAAACCAAACTTAGTGCCCCATATTCTACCTGTGTTTCTGGGTGGTTTTTCTTTTCCCCTTGAAAGTAGTTGTTTGTAGCAGTGCAACTAAGTGTGTGCATTCACCTGTGCTTATCTGAATGAAGTCTAGTATAAAATCTGCTACACACTCATAATTTTCATTCCTATTCCTCATCCTGGAATAGAATCCCAACTATAAGAGGCTCTTGAGCTACCTATCATGGCCATTATTAGGTGAACCATTGTGTATGGTCTCCTGGCTCAGACAGTGGGGCCTGGAGTCAGACAGATTTGATGCAAACCCTCATCCTGTTATTTTTACTGAAGCTTAGTAGGTTATTTGATCTCTCGCAGTCTCAGTTTCCACAGCCATGAAATGGGAATGGTAATCGTGCCTACTTCCTTGAATTGCTACCAGGATTATTGAGTGCTTCTGGAACCACATGTGTGCCACGCATGTGTTTGCATGCTTTGGCAGTTGGAAGAGAGAGGGCAAGGGGGAAGGAAATACTGAGTACCAGAGACCAGCATGACCTCAGTATGCCCACGTTGCTTCTTTCCCAGCTCTCCCTCACTTTCCACCAGTGGAAACCCCTTTGCAAATGATGAAAATGTGGGAAGCAGCAGGAGAGATGTGGCTGTGCTGAGCCCTGAGCGTGACACCCAGTTCTGCCACTTAGTAGTTCCCTGACTTTGACATGTTATGGAATGTCTCTGGTTCACAGCCTGGAACATAGATACTAATTAAAGTTTCTGTCTCATAGAAGGTTGGTGTGATGATTCAATGAGGTCACAATGGTGTGTACAGTACCTGTCATATAATAAGCACTTAGTCGGTGGCAGCCAGATAAAAGGCACTTGACCTTCCTCAGCTGCAGTTTCCACACCAGTGAGATAGAAACAATAATGGTGACTCCAAGAGGTGATAACTCAGTTTAAGTGGAGAAACACTGAAAACAAAGTGCTAGCCGATTCTTGGCAGTTGTATGGCTTTTATACAGGACAACTCTTAGGACAGACTATGATTCCTGGGGGTAGAGAGGGTAGATGTGACAAGCTGCGCTCCATCAGTGTCGCCTATGACCTTGCCATCAACAGCTGGCAGTTGGAGCGCTGCAAGTAAGCTCAGCTCTTAGATGCAGTGCCTACAGACAAATGAACCACCACTGCTGTGGCTTGCAAAGTGGCAATCACTCAAACTCACATTCCCTAAGCTTACCTATCCAGAAACTTTAATATTTACGATGCTGGCCGGTGAGGTTGTCTTACAGGAGAAATACTTTTAATTACATTTTCAGTGTAATTTACTGCTGATGAGATATTAAAAGGGACAGAGGCAACGGGTCCTGGAGGAGAATAAAATCTGTGTGTGATACATTACAGAAAGGCTTTAACTATTGCAAGGGCTTTTGAGCTCGCAGAAGGCCTAGAGTCCTGTTGGCGCTCGCCAGGCCTAGGGAGAAGAGCATGTACTGGGAAGTTGTGCAAAGCCTGAGAAGGCACAGTGGAATCGCGTCTGAGATGCACAACCCGGTCACACCGTGAATTTAATCTCCGATCATTTTCTGGGCTATGATTCCCTGGAGTCCCTAGGGATACCTTAACTCCACTCAAAATTAAACCTGTTCACATTTTGGTTTATCCCCACGCTTCATGTTGTTTTCCATTCATAGCTGAGCTTAACTATTTTTACAAACCAGTTAAATCTGTATTCCTTGCAGAATGACTCCGTGGCACTCAAGTTTTCTTGGAAGGTGCCTTTGTTTTCTCCTATGCTCTGAAGTGTGACGTCTGTATAATTTACTAAATGCATCGTGTTTCCATATGCATTAGCCGGTTACCTCCAAATCACCATTCCCTGCCTGCACTGTTGGCTGGATGCGTAGAGGAAATGAAACTTAATTTTCTGTAAGCAACGTTTTGTGGTTTCCAAATAAGCTTTTAGGGACACAGACAAACTGAATTACATAGTGGTAACCATCCAGACAGGAATGAGAAGCCAATGTTGAAACAAGCCAGGTGTGTGGAATAGATCTGACATCATGCAACCACTTATACAGAGAAACATGAAAACAAGATTTGAGGGACTCCCAGGCTGCTGCCAGGCAGAGCTGAGGTCTAAGATGTTGGCAGTGGGCGATAGCATTAATCTGCAAACCAACATGCCTGATTTCAGCATCAGAAACTCTGACCGTGGAACTGTTAGGTATTGTGGTGATCCCTTTCCTCCAGCTAGGAGAGTCTATGTAATGGTTATCTGTGGTGGAAGGATTAGGCTGTCCTTTTTATAAGTGTGTCAGGGTGGGTGAAGAAAAGAGAAGAGATTGAATCGTTTTGTTCTGCTGGTGTTGCCTGATGTCTGAGTTCAGGGTTTCTCGATTTGATTAAAAATCATCAGTCAGAGTTCTTTGAACACTGAAAGCAAGAACAGGCTTATTGAGAAAGCAAAGCTCTTGAGAAGAAGTTGAGAGGGGCTCTCAAGTGAAGGTCCCCAGCGTGACAGACTGGAGCTCTTTATAACGGTTTTGCTCATGCGATTTCAGGTGGTCTCCTGTGTGGGAATTGTAGAACGGCGTGAGCCGGCTGTTACCTTAGGGGTGTACAAGAAACCAGGAAAGGGAGAATAAGCTGCCTGTCTTAGGTGCTTCTCCTGTGTTGTTTCCAGAGGGTCTGAGCCTTAACTGGGACCTTGACTCTACCTTGATCCCACCTCTCTTCCCATGGCCGCTGGAGTGCCTTGTCTTAGTCCTGCCTAACTGGCCTAACCTGTTCTCTTATATATCAATTTGGTTCTGGGCTCCAGCGCTTGCTTTGGCCTCTGTGTGTGTGGGAGGGTTGCAGGGGAGGACAGAGCTATGCAAGGTCTGGACTCTAGTATTGTCAAATATGCAGCGGGGACAGTAGTAGCCTCTCCCTTCCAAAGCACTGGGAGGCTTGCCTGAGATAGCATCTCTCTTTATATAGTTGCAGACATACTTGTATTTATTTCTCTGTACCCTTTCTGTTTCCCCAAGACACTTGACTGTGCTATGTTTGGGATCTAAAATGTCCCCTCAGGGCTTATGTGTTTTAGGCTTGGTCCCTAGGTGATGGCAGTTTGGGTGGGTGAGCAGAGCCTTTACAAGGAGGGCCTAGTTGCAGGCCAGAGCGCAGTGGGAGGGTGCCCTTGAGCGCAGCACCATCGGGGACCTGTCCTTTTCTTCCTTCGCTCTTTACTTCTGACCCCTGCGAGATGAGCATCTTTGCCCCTTTACTCACATTGCCCATGATGGTCTGCCTCACCACAGGCTCAAATAGCAATCAGACCCAAACCTGTGAAACTATGAGCCGAAGTAAACTTTCACTGACAGCTGCCTGACACTGGCTGGAGGTTTTTCTTCTTTCGTTTTGTTTCTCTAAGCTTTAGCTCTGCCTCATCCAGGAAGGTGCACGCTGACCACTTTCTTGTTTGGCCAGTTCGCTGTGTGTATCTCTGATGCTTTCATGTGAGTGGGAGCAATGCTGTGACTAAGCTCCAAGTGCCATTTCCTCCTTGTATCCCTTCTGCAAACCTGCCGGTGCTTAGTTCCGACCAGGCGCTCTGTTGGGAGCTCCGGACAAGTACAGACGTGACTATTACAGCATCTTCTGCTGCTCTGATCTCAGAGTCCAAAAGGAAAAACAGGTTGTGATATAGCATAGAGAGGTGGAAATTTACATCTAGGATGCCGGGGAAACCCCAGGGATCTTCCTGGGTGGCTGTTGAGAAGAGATTCCACAGAAGAACATATATGTGAACGGAGTGTTGGCTCTCTAGAAAGGAGCATTCTGGGAGAGAAATGGCTCAGGTTTTCCGCGTTAAAATTCTGCCAACTCGGGAGGGAAAGCATTTCCTTTTACAAATATGGAGAGAGGAGACCAAATACCAGGCAAGGTCTGTGTCTTAATCATCTCTAAGTCCTCCTGAGTATCTAGCTCAGGATGTGCTAGAATTGAATATAGACCTACCCAGGGTCCCAGGGAAGAGTGGAGAACAGCACACAGATTGTGTTGATTAAAAAAATCCTGCAGTTAGGGATTATTTTTCCCTTTTGGGTTAAAAAGAAAAATGTTAGCATGTGGCATGAGAACTGATGAATTGTTGCAAACTGTCTTGAGTTAGAGCTAACAGGTCTCCTGCGATTATATCACTCAGGCTTTCTCTTACCCTGTACTGAATTTGTTCAGTAAATTCAGTAAATCTCAACTAGCCACCTGTGTTGTTAGGTTCTTGAGTTTGATGTCAAGGTGATAGATAACTCGATGAGTGGGAAACATAGTCCTGGTGTTCAAAGAGCATGTGCGCTAATGAGAGCAACAGACAAGGAAACCCACTCAATATACATTTAGAGCACAATCAAACCTTGTTCAAAGAAATACAAAAATCCCCCTATTCTTCCTCTCTCATGGTCCACTCTCACTTCCTCCTGAAACAAAAGCCATCATTATTAATTGATCTATTCATCAATGCGCTCTTGATGCGTATAGAAGCAAGCACAAATATGGATTCTTGTTTCCCTACCCTTAACCTACAGTGTTGTATATGATATAAATTGCACTTTGCTTTTTAAACTTGTATCTTGAAGACCTTTGCCTTTTATATGAACAGTTGTGTCATTTCCCATTGGATGGATGTAGC
This sequence comes from Ctenodactylus gundi, assembly GCA_004027205.1. Taxonomy (NCBI): domain Eukaryota; kingdom Metazoa; phylum Chordata; class Mammalia; order Rodentia; family Ctenodactylidae; genus Ctenodactylus; species Ctenodactylus gundi. The sequence continues at coordinate 822,514 of PVKB01000286.1, forward strand.
ATCATTCATTTCACCATGTATATTTAAGTTGTTTCCAGCCTGTTGCTATCATTTTGCTACAAACATAGATATGTGTATATCTGAAGATTTTGGTGCTAAAATGAAATTTTGAGGCCAAAACATCTAACAATCTTTCTGAATCCCTTTATCATTTTTCTTTGCACTCGGTAGGCAGGTAGGCTTTTCTTGTGACTGGTCTGAAAACACACTCATTTTTTACAGACAAATTTAACTCATTTATATTTATTGATATAAAAATTACATTTGGTTATATCAACTATGTTATGATTTGTTTCTTGTTTATATTTTTTTCTTACTGTGTGCTCTATACAGTCTGAAGGACAGCATCCATGTTTAATTATTCTGATATTTAGGAATGTAATCAATGTAAACAGTGATAAAATTACCATGATTCAGCCTCTCTTCTCTTCTCCCACTCTCTCTTTTAAGTCCTTACCTTTCATCCACCTATCATTTAGTCATTTGTTTATCTTCTTAGACCTTGTCTTTATTTAATCTTATACTACTCAGTTTGTCATTTTAATGCTTTTTCTCTGACCTCCAGGTAAGTGAGGCAATCAGGAAAATTGATCTGCTGTTTTTCTCTTTTTTGTTGTTGTCAGTTTATCATTTCTTTGTTGTTAGAGTATGTAACACTTGCATTCTCACTGTTTATCTTCAAACTCATCTTTGTTCATTAACAAGGAAATGCTTTTTTTTTCTTTTTTTGCTTTTTCTTCATCGTTGACCATGTTGAGTCATCTGGTAGCTCCTCTGGAAGGGGTATGGGAACAGTGGTCCCCAAGTTATTGCATGTTCAGAACTGGTTTCTGTGTTATTTATTGTTGGAAGGGAGTTCAAAGGATATCCAGTCTTGGTTCAAGGTTCTCTTCTGGAGCACTTTATAGATATTGGTCCTCTTCCTTGTGGCTCTCTTATTTTGCCATGCTGAAATCTGAGGGCAGACATATTTCATTTTTCTTTCACAAGTTACTTGGATATATTTTCTGCTACTGCTATGTTGATGTTCATTTTGAAAATTCACTAATTTCATTAGGATAGATCTTAGTATTGACAATTTCAGGCCCTTTTCCCTTTCTCAGATCATGCTGTTTCTATATGTGGATTCAGCTCTTCTTCATTTCAAGAATGCCTTGTTTTTCAAATGTGTCCTGTTTCATCATCTTCAGTAGTTTCTTTGGGGGTATCATGTATCTAGATGCAGGGTCTCCTTTGCTGTTTTTTAGAGCTGTCACTTACTCATTAATTCCCTGTGATTCATTCCATCCTTTCTCTTCTTGTCGCAACCTTTTCTCATTCTGCCGCCTTTCCATCTTACAGTTTTTTGGTACCTGTTTGCCCTTGTTCTGCTCCCAGTTTCGACTTCATCTCTCCCACTATCTCTTCATCGTGTTGCTAAATTCTCTATATTATTTTATTGTCTTTGTACTTACAAAAGCAATGTTTCACTTGAATTCTGGGGCTATCCCTGCTCTGCATTCTCATGCCTTTTGGGTTTTGAGCTCAGCATTTAGCATTACGTCAACATGCCAGCTCCTTAAAAAATCAAAACAGCAAGCTATTATTGAAATAAGATAGGCTTTACTGTCCTCCTGTTTCAGAGAGTCCTGTGCCTGAAAAGGGAGGACTGTGACTATCTATAGACTTGACCATCCAAGGCACTGAGCTTCACTCATAGACAGGTGACAGGTGGCTTTTTTAATGGTTCCTCCCCGTGGTCCTGTCTTTTCTGTTTCTCTGAGACATACCAGCCTCAAGAGGGTTTTCCTCATTCATGGGCTCACCACTTCTCCAGTTGTTCTGCTAAAGTTGGACTTTGCAGTGAGCCTAGGCCATTTTTTCTCTTTTTATTAATGCTTTTTCTCGTGTAGCTTCTGTTTACTCTTTCTTTCCTCCTGCTTCCTTAGTTCTTGCTAAGCAGGATACGCTAGTCTGTCACCGCAGGGGTAAAATGTCTTGGGGAAATATGTTTGTGCTTTTTTTTTTTTCTTGGCCTGCCAGGACCTTTTGCTTTCTACTTCTGTCAGGGTGGCTTCTACTCTATCATTCAAACCTGAAAGTTCTCTCTCTCTCTCTCCTTCAGTTTTAGTGAAAGTGAGTATTTGACTTTTTCCTGTCCCTATTGTTGACTCTGTACGATACTCAGGAGAGGAAGAGAGACATTACTAGCTGTGTCTTTCCACACTTTTTCTTGGTGTTCTTGCCTTCACTGACATTAGGTGAAAATGAGGGTTGTCATTTCTCCAGCCTAGACTTTATTAGTTTAGGGCCTAGGAAGTCTGGTTGGCCATGAAATCTTTCAACAAACAAACAAACAACAACAAAAAAATCCCAAAACAACAACAACAAAAAAGCCCTGCTGGTTATAATTCTGTTTTCTACATTCACTGCTTCTATATTCCAGATCTCTCATATAAGGAAATGCTGACCCACTGGTGAAGAAACACAATTAGAGCCAGACTTGGCATCTCTAACCAATAGTTTGCATATTCAATAATATATTTGCCCTGAAGTGTGGAAAATGCTGTGGATTTTTATCAGAAGCTTTAAAAGCTTTTTCATCTAGCTAACCTTCCTGGTCTAGATTATTCAGAATGAAAAATAAGTGTTACCCTACTCATTCACATTTACAAATGTTGTGCAATTTCTGAATGTATTTCTTTTTCCAGACGAAGGATTATCATTAGGATCAAGGGAAACATTAATGTCTCCTCAAATCAGGTTACCAAGAATAGTCTTAATGGCTTTAATAGGGAAATTTATCCATCGTTGCTTGTAGGTTGTACCATTAATTAGTTTAACTCATCTTCTTCCAAGTTTAATGTCAGTATTTTAAGCTCTTCCAAAGACTGCTTTTTAAAAAGAATTTTATTCGCAAGCTCCCGAATAATGAGGCCCTAATTCCTTCACTTGTACCTGTTTTTACATGAAATGCCTTTCCTATGGATAAAAGAACATGCATATATATTGATGTTTTAGGCACTGAAAAGTAAAAATTGAAATTGTGTATAACACAATTTAATTTGAGCAAGCACAACCTGGCTCAAATATATCAGATGTTCTCCTGTTACAAATAGGATTCACCCATATATATTCAAATCCCTTTTTTGAATCCCTCTTGTGTGTTCTGTCACCTACATTGCTCATGTCTAAAGCCCTCCAGGTATTAGCCTTACCAGGGTGAGTGCTACCAGCATCTGAAGGCCCTCAGAAAGGAAGAGGCTAGTGGCTCTTTTTTGTTATGGGGGGAGGGTATGCTGGGTTTTCACACTGAGCTACATACCCAGTCCCTTTTCATTTTTTAATTTGAGATGGGGTCTTGCTAAGTCACCGAGTTGCCCAGCCTGGGCTTTAGCTTGCGACCCTCCTGCCTCAGCCTCCCAGAGTGCTGGGATTATAGGCCTTTGCCACCAAGTTGGCTTGATTTTTAAATGACTTAATGGTAAGTACTCATCACAACCTATGAGACAGATGCCTGTACAGTCACCACTCCCGTGTTACAAGTGCAGAAGCCGAGGCTCAAAAGAGAGCTCTGATTTGCCTGCAGAGCAACAACTTGTAGACTAAGGGTTGATAGTCAGACCCAGAAACCCAAAGGGAGTGTAGCTCCAACTCCCACACTCAAGTACGAGGACCTTGTGGCAGACGGCAGACTCATACCGGTGGGAGCGGAAAGGAAGAGCAGATGCAGGCCTCCTTTGGACACCTGGTTGTGCCTCAGGAACAGATGAGTGAACTGCTAGTTAAGAGACGTGGTCGAGAGTCTCAATTCATCACCCACCATCTGTAGGATGTGAGCTAGATCTTCACACTTCTCTGAAACATTACAGACATGAATCTTGTCTTGTTGGATGGCTTTCTTGTGCAGGATCTTACCACATGCAGGATCTGGATTCCTAGACTTTTCTGTTTGGTCAGTCACCTGGCTTCACAAACCTAGATCGTGGTTTTAGCTACATGGGGCCAGCCTGGTCCTGAGCACTTGAGTGCATTCTAGTTTAATCTTCCCAGTGATCCTATTGGTTGTTTTGACTACTGCCTTCAACCTGCAGGAGTGGAAACTGAAGGTTGGACATAGCTTGTTCCTAGTCTCAGCTGGGACCGCAGTGCTCTGATCTACACTCAGCTCTGACTGACTGCAAAGCCTGAGTACTATCCTGCTTCTCCAGGAGCCTTTCATAGCAGAGTGCCTCCTGTTATCACTCCTCAAACTGCGCCAAACAGCATCTACCCTCACCTATTTGTATCTACCCTCACCTATTTGCATTTCGGTTGATGACAACCCATGTTCCTAAGGGACTTTTAGAATCACCACTTCTTTCAAGCTGGCACCGGCCTGGCCAGAACAATCAGGCCAGCACTCTCTGGGAAGGGTTACCCAGCATCTAATATCCACCTTAAAGAAGACGACTAAGCTGGACCTTTTACAGGAGCTGCTAATTGCAGACACTCTGAGGGCATTGATCCAGAGCTGCTCTGATTAAGTAATTACTCACAACAGCACCTAGGAGGGCTGAAGGAGATTAGCGAGAAAGGGCCAGCACCAGGTCTCCATTGTGGAGAGGCCTCCCGGACTGCTCCCAGAGAGAACTTGAGTCAGGCCCAACTCTTTAATTACCTTCAGAGGCACTAAAGTTTAAATTAAATTCTGACTGTTTTCATATTAGCTTCTGCCAGAGCCCTGAGCTAAGCATTGGTGAGGATGGGGTAGGAGAGGAAATTTTGTCTGATAGGTGTATTTTTTTCCTCGTAGGCTGTTTAGCTGAGAGATTTTATGCATTCAAGAATAGCCGAGTAATTGGTTTCTGAGCAGAGGTTTACAGATATCCTATGATGCTTGTATGTCACATTTGTCACTTTCAGACATCCCTAGTTGGTGCTCTATGTGCCTTCAGCTTGAGCTGCTCACACTGAGACGCTCAGTCGCACTTTCTTCTCTGTCCCTCCAGTAGGTCCCAGCACTGGAGCTTTGGATGAAGGTCTTTGTTGTCCCACTCCCATTTGTAATCACCTGTCCAGTGTTTTCTATAACTTTTTTTTTTCTTCCTTTAAGTCTAGTTCTCTGAAATTGCTTTTTAGAAAGTCATGCAGCCCCCAAAGTCATCATATAAACTGAAACCAGCTTGGGACACCAATTATAGCCTTTGGGGTGCTTTTTAAAGAAGCTTGGATTTCTCAGATCTTTTCTGTCCTTTTATTAAAACCTTTGCAGACTTTGAAACTTCCTCAGCTACTCGTTACCCCTTGGCTTTGTCTGCAGAAGGATATAGGAGCCAGGTAAGATGGGTTTAGGTTCCCTGGGAGTAGGTAAAGCCAGGCCCGTAATATCATTCAGGTCAAAGATAGTGCTTCTCTCTCCTCAGTAGATACTGTCTGGAATGTTTCACGGCCCCATAAGCAAATCCTAAAAGGTCAGCCCTCTTCTTCCTCTTTTATAACCCTTAGGGCTGCAGCAGCCCTGGGTCAGGGTCTCTGTCCTGCCTCATTGGTGACAGTGCAGCCTCTCCCTCCAGCAGCTGGGTCACTCCTGATGTACTTCAGGCTTTGCCAGAATTTAATCCACCTTCAAGTTCATTCTACCTTACAGCCCTTTAGCCCTTACCCCTGTGCCTTGGGAGAAGGGGAGAAGGCGTTACCGGGTGGAAAGGGCCATCGCCTTTGCTTCCCGGGGCCACCTACCTTCCATGGAGGCTGCACATGCCTTACTTACACTCGCTCTTTGCATTCCCATCATATTTCCGAGAGGAGAGGTCCACTGGGAGAACACCCAATTACCTGAGCCCGGCCCTTCCTGCACACAGTACTTTCCTAGGGGACGGAGCTTCTGTTTTCTACGTTGTGGCATAATGTGCACTGGCACTATACTGTTTTTTAATGAAGCCCCAGTGGCTGCACATGTGACATGCACCGGCTATTCTGTCTTCCCAGAAGGCCATTGTTCTCATTTCAAAGCTAAGACAGCAGCAAGCCCACTGGCTCTCCCTCCGTTGTGCATTGTTCAGCCTGCTGGCGCCTCGTACCTTGGGCAGAATTTCCTTTACGGCCGATGGCCTGACTTCTGACTTCTTTCAACCCAGAGCGAGGACCAAGTGTATCACCCCCACATGTCAGTGCTACTAGCTACTCACAAATCCAGTCTGTCCAAGGAGCCAGTTCCACACACAGATACCAGCTTGGATTCAACTCCTGACTCTGTCATTTAATAGCATTTGAAACTAGGAGTTTCGCCCATGTGATTGTTCCTTCGTGCTGTCTTTCCATAATTACATCCCAAATAGCTGCCAAATAACCACCTTCTGGTAGGTGCTGCCAATGCAAGGGTGGTCGGGGCCCCTCAGGGATAGCTTATTTACTGGGAGAAGAGAGATGAATCAAAACCTGAGTCTCCTGGACTACTTCCATTCCTTATAGCTCCAGCTTCTCCGTGGGCTTAAAAATAAAACAGAACAATAAAATTCAAACATTATGCAAGCAGTTGGGGTATGGGAAAAGAAATATAAATATATCGAGGCTCTACTATATACCAGTAGCTGTGAGCTATGTTTTACTGATATTATCTTAGCTTATTTCATGCCAGAATGCTATGAGCGAAGCTTTATTATGCCATTTTGCAGATGGGAAAATTGCAGTTGCAAAAGGCAGCATGAGGGTTCTGATAGTCCATTGACAGGTATGTATCAAGCTGAGCCTGGGCGTTCACTGCTGAGACAGGCTCAGGGCATGTTTATGTGCCGTGGTCTGGGGAAGACATGTAGGTGGGAAGAAGTTCATCTCTAGAGCAAGGCAGTGGGTGCACGTCCAAGAGAAAACTCAATGGTTTGAGTATTAGAATGTTCTCTGAGAGCAAAGCGCTCTCAAAGCTGCAGTGTGAGAGAGACTTTGGCGTTGGCAGGGTAGAGAGGCATGTCGGGTAGGAGAAAGTGGAGGGAAGAAGAGGGTCAGAGTATGGAGGCCAAGAAGGAGAGAACACAGAAATACAGGCTCTGAATGGTGAGAGTTTACGGGTTGCTTAGGTCACATTATAGAATTCACTGTATCGACTTAAACTGTGGAATAGCTGAAATCCTCTGAAGTGGCTCAGGCAGGAAAGTGACCTGGTCGGATGTCCATTTGGAAAGCTGACCTTCGATGCCGAATGGAAAAGTGAATGCAGGGAGTATAGAGTGGGAGACCAGGAGGAGTTTACTCCAGCCATTGGTGTGATGCCGTGGCAAGGTCCTGGGCAGTGGGGACAGCAAGAAGCAGTGATGTTGCTGCAGCCACTGACAGTACATGGAAGGCAGAAAAGTTGAGGACTGCTTCTAAGTGTCTGAGTTTCTGATGGTTCAATTTCTTGAACATCTTTGGAGCAGACTGAGGCCAAGGAAGAAAGAAATGCAGTAAACTATTGGAAGGCAAGTGAGGGAAACATTGATGTCAACATAAAAGTTCTGAGCAGAGACCATTGGGAGAACAACTTAAAGGCAAACTAGAACCCAGCTGGGGGCCAGGACAGACAGAATTGAACATGGGAGATTGAGCGGGATAAGCGTTCCACGATCCAGAACCATCTTTCCTCTGAAGAGTCTGACAGTGGTGGCCTGAGCATCTGCTTCTCTCACCAGAATGGACAGAGAAGGTGGCAGGATCCCACCCTAGAAACGATTGGTCCATTTCAGGGTCAAATACAAGAATAAATATAATTTTACAGGTTTCCCCCCCCCCCACACACACACACACACAAAATTTTATTTTTCCTAGGATGGAACTAAATGTGTGCTTTTGGGTCTTTGATTTCTGAAGGCATGAACCCCAAGTTAGCACCTGTGTCTGGGTTGGTGATGGACACCTTAAAAAGCAAGCATTTTTCTTCTACAGCGAGACTGTGTGTTATGGCTGCAGTGCCAAATCTGAACAAATAGCTCTCTGCAGGCTGTCGTCTTTGATTATTTTTTTCTTTTGGAATATATCAAGCTCCAGGCAGACTACACCTGGCTTTCTGCTCACAAGGACCACTTGGCTGAGGACACCCCGACTAAACGGGACCCATAATCGAGTGCCTCCTCTCTCCATTTTGGTTTTCTGATCGCTCTCTCTGACACCAGTGCCTCCAGGCTTGTGGGATTGCCCCGGAGTGACAGACTCATTCTTTGAAGAGTCTAGCACCTGGTTCCATCAGCTGTCTGCAGCCTATGTACTTTGGGAAGCCTGTGGGAAATCCACAAGTCTTGTGAAGGTACAGATTACCTGTACAGCTGTCAGGGTTTAGTTAGACACGACTAATTTATCTTGCAGTGCGTGATTTCCTTTGCAAGTTGACTTGGCAATTTTCTCTGCTCAGAGAACATTTAGAATAGATGGTGTGTATAGCATTAGGGAAAAAAATACATGCTATTAGTTTTCCTTTCTCAAATGTGAGATTGATGATCGGGCCCACATGCTTTTCTTCTCAAAGAATCATGCCACATGCCTTGTTGTTTAGAGCTGCGCCGTGTCAGAAAAATGAATGCTTGAATCCCCTGATGCTCTGAGTTGGAGCTGGTATGTCCATCAGTGTGAGCTCCTTCCTGGGATCTGATGTGGTACCTGGGCAGAGCAAGAACCTCGGTCTTGATCGACAGCTCCACCCCATTCCCTTCCTGTTTGTGCGCTTGCCTCCGAAGGAGATGTTGGAGTCTGTCTCTGCTGGCAAGGGCTTATTACCATCCTTCTCACACTTCTTAAGGTGCTGAAGGCAAGGAGGAGAACACAGATTTGGATACCAGCACGTAAAGATAAACTTCCACAAAGTTGGAAAATCCCAACATAATAGCTACTTTCACCAGCACAATGCAGTGTAGTGTTCCACTGTGGTGGAGGTAATCTTTATCTGAACTGTCCAGTTTAGAAGTCAACTAGACAATTGTGACTATTCAGCATTTGTTCAAGGATGTGAAACTGAGGGAAAAAATAGATTTAATGTTAATTGATTTGCATATGGCTAATGGAAACTTTCTGGATAGCACAAGTATCCATTTTCACTATTTCATATGTGGCCAAATATAGTTTTGATTGAGTGCATATGTCTTACTGTATTTCTGAATGCTGTGATGCTCTAACGTTAACCAAAGATCTTCAACTTAACAATAGTAATTGTCATAATAAAAATGATAGCTGGTACATTCCTAAGTAACCGTTATATGCCATGTACTTTGCTAAGAACTTAACACATACTCTATGATTTATTGTCACTAAATGATGCTGTTATTTTGCGTTTGCAGGTAAGAAAACTGAAGTGTCAAGAGATTTAAGTTAACTGGTCTGAGGTCACCCAGCCACTTGTGGCAAAGCTGAGATTCCAAGCAGTGTGATCCCACAGCTTTTACTCTGCTGCCTGTTAAGACATTTTTGGTACCATTTCTTGGCAGGTGTCTTAAAGTATAGTCATGTCCTGTTTACTAAAAGCAAGGCAATGTCTCGAGGTCATTGGCAAGTTTGGTATAGATACTGGACCCAAATCCACTCTACACTTTGTGAAGTTTAATGTCTAGATGCTAGCGGGGATGAAGTCAGCAATCGCAAATGAATGCACACAGGGTGCGCAGACTTGGCCTGGACATGGTCATGTGCCCTCTAGTTCTTTCTAGCTGTTGGTCTGGGATGCTGGGTCTTCCCTGTGGTCTTAGGCGTAGGGAGGATGGGCTTCACGGAGATGCACACGTGAATATTGAAGATGAGGAGAGGATGTGTTGTACTTTTCTTCTGGAGAAGACTCATCCTGCGCTCTGTAAAGCAGAAAGGTGGGGCTCTATCAGTTCAGTCAGGGCCTGTGCTCTTTGGAGGCTGGCTTGGAGTTCAGGTGATATCTGTCTACTCTATCCCCTGCTGCTCTGTGGCGTCCTCCACAGAGCCTGGGTACATGGGTACGCTGAGTTGGCAGTTGTTTCTATTCAGAACATTTGGAGACATTCAGAATTTGGCTCAGCATTCCAACAGTGTTGCTCACCTTGTCAGCCATTTGCTCCTATAGCTTTAGGGTTTGGAAACAGTGACATGGGTTCGTTTCCTTGTCTTGGTTTTTTTTTTTTTTTTTTTTTTAGAAATTTGGTTGCATTCTTTCTCTTGGGTTGCTGAAGGCTGCACAATATGTTGTTGTTTTTTCTGTGTCTAGACAGGAGTTCAAAGTCATTTCCATTATCTTCATCTATTTCCCTCTTTTAAGGTTTATTCTCTCAAGTTTTGCCATCTAGGAGAAACTCAGATTGCTCACGCCCATCTCACTTGCCTGGCCACCCATGCATTGATGTTTCTTCTTAGTGTCTGCAATGTCTAGCCCCTGCCGCACTCTGTAAAATGAGCCAGATAGTTATAGATGGGCCGAGACAAAAAGGAGTCTTCTGCAGAGTAGCCCTTTTCTATATTGATGGTGAGAAATAAGAACAAGTCCATAGAAACGCTGGCTCAAAAATCCAAATGTTGGGCTAAAACAAATTCAGAGTTTGCTATTCCTGGGCTCTTTCTGTGTCCTGAGCTCTCAGAGCACTTAATTTATTTGCTGGGTGTTGATCTCTCAGCATGAGTATAGTGAAAAATAATTTTCTCTGACAAAATTGCAATATCAAGTTTTATGTAGTTAGCAAAAAGGATCTGTGTTAGCCTTTGGAGGACACCGTGTAACTGTACAGCCTGTGCACCTGTTTCAGCAGCTGAGAGGCCATCCACCTTTGAGTGTGAGCAGCATGGCTTGTCCTGGGATGTGGGTTCTCTTACCATCCTGCTCTGTACCTGTGATGTCGGCATCTATTAGGGTGCTTTCTGAGTGGGGTAGCAGCTATATCACGTTTGGCTAGCAAAGTGTGTTTTCGTTGTAGCTTTACCGCTTGCCTCACACACTGAAGCAGAAAGCTCAGGGACTCATTAGGTGCGTTGTTTGTTCTCCAGCCTGCACAGACAAGGAGTTGAGGAACCTGGCTTCCCGGCTCAAAGACTGGTTTGGAGCTCTTCACGAGGATGCCAACAGGGTCATCAAGCCCACCAGCTCCGACACGGCCCAAGGCAGTAAGACCACTCTATTTTACTAATTTACTTTACTGTGAATGCCACATTTCCTGAGTTATTAGACACTATTGATTCAGCAGTAGCATTTGGGGATCAGTAAAAAAAAAACAAAAAAAACAGTACATTAAATGATTAAATGTATACATTGACTTAAAATATGTCCCAGTTTTAAAAATATTAACATATGAATGAATCAACAAGTAATACTTAAGAATCAAGAAAAAACATAATTTGTGTCTAAACCAGTCTGATTGTAAAAATCATGTTTAATATAGACATTTTTGAGACTATATTAAATGTATCTTACCATTTTAATAACTATAAGGATGCTATAGCATAGACAGTGTTTTTTTATACATGAAAATGTGTTTATGATTATAAAATCTGGATCATAATTTAGACTGTTTTATGACTGTTTATTCGTAAGTATGAGTACCTGCTGTCATCGTAGTATTCTGCTTTGTAATGGTTACATAGAATTCTAATTTATAGATATAATTCAGTTGGAGAAATTTATGCTGTTGCTGATGTTTAGTGAATTTGACCACCACTGAAGCAAACATCTTTGATGATATGTATTTGTGTATACTACCCAGAATGCATTTTGTTTTTCCTAGAACATCCTAGACAAGTGTTTCCTTCCCCACCATTAACACTCATCCTTCTTCAGCAGGCTGCATTGGCCTCAGTTACTAAGTGGACAGAAACAACCTTGGCAGTGGCTGGAGAGGAGGCTCAGAGTGGGCCTCACATTTGCACTTCAGTGGAGTTTCTCCATGCTTTAAACTCAAAGATAGAGACAGGATCCAGTGGTCAGTTGGCACAGAATATATTGCCATACCTATTCTACATAGCATTTTCATATTATTTGATCAAAGTATAAAAGCATATTGTTTAAAACAAAGTGCAATCATACCCCATCCCTGACCCTACCCTTATTGTGGTGGGATTTCTCAAAGCAGAAGTATTACCAACTATCAGAATTCAGTATGACCAGGATTTAGTTACCAGCTAGAACAAAAACCTGCCCTTAATCTTTGGTTATTCTTTGCTGCTCTTAGTTTGGGAGATACTAGTGGAGAATACTGTTGTAGGGGACAGTTTTTAATTGTTCGAATCTTTTACCATAGAGACAAGATAGTGTTTCCTTCCTAGAATCGAAGTGTTCCAAGGGTGATTGTGTCTGGAGAAAAGGTGACAGTTTTGTTTTTGTCATTCCTGCCAGAGGTTCTCTGGGAGTTTGTGGACAATTAATTCACAGATGATAGAGAAGGTTTTTCCTCTGGTCACCCAGGGACAGCCTGGCCCTTGAGCTTTCTGAACATCACTTCAGCAGAGAGCAGATTGGTAGGAGGAGCGTAGCTCCTTGCAGCGTGTGGTCTCCAGAGGCTCCTGGCACAGACAGCTGAGATGCCTGTGAAAGACTTTTTTGCCCAGGAGTAAATGGCATCCCCAAAGAGGCTTTAGGTTTGATGTCCTGAAGCAATTGAGGGAAGGGAATGTAACAGAATGATGTTCTACTTGGTGATCCCACAGGCCAGAGGGGAGAGAGTGACATTTTGTCATTCTGGAATTCCGCAGGGAAAGCCATGGAACCTTGTTCATCTCTGTCCACTCTAGGCTGCTCAGATCCTCTGTTCCCAGTAGCCATAGATTCCAGATGTCCTTTTCTAGAGCTTTTTCAATAAAAGCTAAGTGGCCTTGACCTATTGACTATTGCCCAACTAGCTTAGCACTTTGTCAGCAGTAAATTTCTCTTTATGTACACAAATACCAATATCCTATAAAATTGATTCATACAAAATGTTCTATATGGAAGCGTAGAGCCCTGTACTGAAAGTGACTCCACCTTCAGTAGCCCCTAAGGACATCATCATGAACTCCAGGCTAGCATGGCATGCAGAGAAGCGGCCAAGTTTGACCCTGTAGCCTCTTCTGGAAAAGCGATTTTTAAAGATGGCTTTTAAGATGTCAAAATAAATATAAATGTGAACATCTGATGTTTGAAAGTGTAAAGAAAAGTAGCTAGAAAAGTTTTCCCAATAAATATTTCTATTTATGTTATATTTCTATTTTCAGCAGCTGAGGCCGCTGAAGGGAGTATGATATCTGCCTGCAGGGAACTTACTCCTATTTACTGGTATAAAAAATGAGGGTAGACTTTGGATCCTATGTGAGTTGAGGGCTGGAGGGGCTGAAATTACTGCTTTTACCTTCTGGATTGTGAAGCCCTTTTTCTAGGAGACTGCTGTAGGCAGGGTGTGTAGCTCTCCTGTATTTTATATGCTGCTAACTAAACAGGGATTCCTGGTGGTGCACACCACCAGGAACCTGAGGCCAGGCCGCATGTAGGAACCCCTGGAGTTGGCCATCAACCCCATCGGGACCCTCTTCTGAGGTCAACATATTGCATCAGCCAACAGTGGTGTAAGTTTAAGTCCCAGTTCTATATGTTTGTGATCTTCAACAAGTAACTCAAGCCTTAATTGAGCTTTGTTTTCTCATCCATAAGGTGGAGAGGATATAACACCATTCGTAGGATCGCTTGAGGATTTAGCAAGATAATGAAGTATGAAGTGCTTAGAAGAATACTGTAGATAGAACAACACAAACGTGAACTTTTATCATCAGAATCCTAGAAATATAAAACCAGTTATTAAAATCTAGTTTATGGAATAACCTGAGATTATTATCATGTTGGTTTTTGAAAGAAAGGAAGATGTTAGATTTGAGACATGCTTCCTCTCTGGGGTTGTCTACGGGAGTCCCAATATCCCTAGCTAAGTTCAAGGGCATATTCTTACTATTTTGGAAACAATTTTTTAATAAAAAATAGTTACCCTGCCGTGGGGAAATAAGGAAGAAATTATTGTCTGAGCTGATTTGGATTCCATTTCATGAATCTCTTTTGAGGATTTCAGAAAAAGAGGATGCAGACCAAGGCAGTGCGTGGCTTGTTTTGCCTTTAGTGTTCAGACTATTTGGATTTAACAGTCCTCTGGGATATAATCAGTGCTTCTAGCTTATGCTACATTGTTTAATTTCACTGCTGTCCTTCTTACATTATCATCTTTTGTTTTGGTGTTACAGTTTTCCCCTAAGTATAAAAGCATAGTTTTTGGTCTAAGTTACATCTCTTACTCTCCATATTGTATTCTTCCTGTTAGGCATACCCTATTTTAAAGTCTGGTCAGTAAAAACCCATATCCACACCACAGATAAATTAGCATTGGGGATTTGTTCTTTTTAGAATATATTTATCAAATGCTAACATCGGTTTTGCACATCTAAATGTATTTCATTTTAAAAGCACCACAAACAAAATACTCCGCCATACCACTGAGACTATATCCAGGCAAGGCAATGATACATATAAAGGGATATTCATTGCCTCTTTAGGGGGCAAAAAGCTAGACAGGTAGGTTGGGAACGTCAGATTTAGGTGGTAGCTGAGACTTGCTGTCTTTCAATTGCAGGGTTTGACACCAGTATCCTGCCCATCTGCAAGGACTCCTTGGGCTGGATGTTCAACAAGCTAGATATGAACTATGACCTCCTGCTGGACCACTCAGAGATCAATGCCATTTACTTGGATAAATATGAGCCCTGCATCAAGCCTCTCTTCAACTCTTGTGACTCCTTCAAGGATGGCAAGCTTTCTAACAATGAGTGGTGCTACTGCTTCCAGAAGCCTGGAGGTAAGTCTAAAAGGAGGCAGAACCCAGGTAACCATGCTGAGTCAGGGAGGGCTACACCTCACTTTGCAAGAATGCAAACATGATCAGTGCACAGAAATACAGAGCTAGAGGATAAAGATTTCATCTCATTTAATGGTAGGCCCAAAGAGTCGTAGAACCAGCTGTGTAGATACGGCCTTTTGTCATGGTGCATTAGAAAACTCAAGAGTCTCTTATTTGAATTGTGTCTTCCTTTGGGAAAGTTTCCCAACCACATGCAGTGTTCATTTGGAGAAAGCCACTTGTCTTTGAATTTACACTTAGTGTCAGAGACAAGGAAGTTTTGGTTCTAAGAGAGTCAGCCTGTAGCTTAGGGGAAAGAATACTCTCAGGAATCCAGTGGCATGCTCCGACTTTGTGTGGTAAGCCTTAGTCTGGACTTGCTTCCTGGGGCATGTGCCTGTGTGTGGCAGTCCACAGTTAAGTTACCAGCAGACACTGTCTTACATCTGAAATTCAACCCCAAGGCCCAGAAAAAAATCTGGTCCAGCATGGGTCCGATATTTAAGGAAATTTCTAAGAAGTATGGCTGGTAGAAAGTATCTAAATTATCATATATGTGTAGATGATACACAAAAAAAATGGGCAGCGAGTGAACAGGACATGTGTATATATTCATAGCATTGTATTAATAAGATCTCTAGAGGCAGAATTATCAGTCAAAAATTATGTACACCTTTAAATCTGAGCATTATTTCTAATTTACCCTCCAAAGTTGTGGTGCTAGTATTCACTCTCACTTCTCCATGGCATTAAAAATCTTAGAAAATTTCATTCCCCTCCATTTGGCAATAATTGCTAAGTTGGCTTTATGTTTTTCCGATCATGAGATCGGTTGAGCTTCTTTGATACACTCTTCGATTTCCTTTGCCTTGGAATGTGATATATTCTTTGTACATTTTATTCCTGTTCTTGTGTTGTTTTTAGTAGACAACCCTTTATTAAGGGAATTGGAATGTTTCTAGCCATAGGTATTGCAAACATCTTTATCCTACTTTGATTTTCTGGTTTTATTGTTGTAGGAAATTTTAAGAGAGTTGAATGTCTCTACTTTTTACTTTCTAGTTTCTTGGAAGCTGTAAAACTTAGTAAAGCAATTCTCTCATGTTCACTACCTTTCGTTTTTATTGTTATTTAAATCTTATGTTACTCTAGATCGTGTCTATATACACAATCAAGTGAAGTGTCAGTTCCATCCCCTACCCCTGGAGATGGCAATCCAGTTACCTTTCTGTCATTTGTTGATAAAAGTATCTTTCACCCATCAATTTGAAATACTCTTTGAAACTTAAATATGTGTGTAACATGCACACCTTATATTTACATATGAATACTCTGCTTCTGTTTATCCAAGTATTCATAAATCAATTCTTTTCTACTTAGATCACAGTTGTTTTATAGTATGTTTTACAGTATGTCTTACTATCTGGGGTAGGCCCAATCTCTCCCACTATTAATGATTTTCAGAATTTTTCCGGATATTCTTATGGTTATCTTTCTCTGTGAATTTCAGAATTAGTTTATCCAATTAAAAATAAGTTCTTGTTAGCTACATAATGCTGAATCCTCTTATCTTAGAGTAGGATTTGTATGTCAACCAGTAGAGTCATTTTTAAGCTTCTCTTGGCTAGTGCATTTCCCTTGTGTTTAAACAATTGTCAGTACCACTGTAAATGAAATGTTTTTCTGGTTAATTGGCTTGGGTTTTCAGGTGTGCAATCCTTTACAAATAGAGATTATTATTTTTTCTTTTCCTTTTTCATTTTTGTACCTAATTTGTATTTTCTAATTACATCAGCTTGTAATTATGAATTGATGTTTAAAAAATACCTGTTTGGTACTTTAGTATATAAACACTTGTAGCAATACAGCATTAAGCCCAATAATAGCTTTAAGCTTGAATCATCTAAAAATCATGTGATTTTAGCTTGGGTTTCTTAAAGCACAAAGCCTGAGTGCTAACGCTACAATGGGAGGTGCAGAGCCAGGGTAAGGCTACTTACGCATTAACCAGGCCCCTGAGCTGGTTACCTGGCCACAGGAGAGATTGCTGGGTGGGCTGCTGTTTTATCGCGGTTGCTTAGAAGAAGCCAAAATTCTCCACTATGGATTAGTTAAGCATAGTAATTTGTCATAGTTCTTTGTTTCTTATTTTGTTGTGTAAATTCCCTTCTTAGACTCTCAGTATATGTGCTGCCAAAGCAAGCACCCTTCTTGGGCTCTTAATACTCATTTCCTGCTCCAGAACCATTGGAAGAATTTCTGTTTCTCCATATTTAATTGATTGTTTGGTATTTTATTGAAAAAATTGAAATCAGATTTAGTTATCTACTTATAAATATGTGCTTTTGAAGCACAATTGTTTTCCTAAAGCACTGACTTAGCTGAAAACCAAAGGTATTGATTACTGATATTTCCTTTGTGATTAAGTTGTAGATATTCTACAGTTAGAGATCTGAGTGTGTCTTTGATGGGGGAAAAAGAACCTTTTTTTGCTTGGAGAATTATTTCTTAAGTAGTTTTGCTATTATCAGGCTTTTAAATTTCAGTTTCCTTTATCACTGAAAAACCAGGTGCCAGGCATGAATTTCCTGAAGTCACGGGTTCTCATCCTGATATTTTCTCTCTTACTAGTAGTGTAATAATTTTGACTGGAAGCCAAAAGAAATTTTTTCTCTGCTTTTCAAGGATATTTACCCCCAGAATGGGTGTTACTTATGCTCAGTCTGTGTCACTGATCCTTGATCTGAGATATGTGACAGTCCTCTGCACTCCAGAATTGGGGCTTTTTAATTTTTAAATTTTCAGGAAATCTTTCTAAATTTACATATGTGATTGAAAAAGCTTTTCTTCTGACTGAGCCGTCTTTTCTCAGGAATGTCAACAACGTGGTGTTCCATATAGTCTCTGTTCCCTTGGATAGGGCCTTCATTCTTTAATTGCGTAATGTTCTTTTTCTGTCATTCTGTGCAGTGGCTCTAGTGTTGCAACTCTAGTTTTACTAGAAGCCTGGACTTAGAGGAACCTATGGTAATCACTTTTCAGCAGAAAACATTTTGTTATTCTTCATTAAAGCTTTGTCTTGTTCTTTCCAACTTTTTTGACTATATTCCAGCTGGATTAAAGTTTTAAATTTTCCGTAGGATAATTTGAGGGAAGAATCTTAAAATTAGAATCTTGCTTCACAGTGAACTGACAGTATTTACATGAAAGATATTGCTTTTTTCCTTTTTAGAGAAGCAGTATTCTGAACACCTACAGTTTTCCCTCTAAATTTCTACCAAGTTACAAAGATGAAAATTACCGTTTGCAAAATAGGGATAATACTGATACACATTCTATATGGCAGTCGTGAAGATTAAGACACACTTGTAGAACAATGCCTGGCATTCTAACAGTTCAACAAGTGCCAATTATTTGTCATCGTGAATACTCACTTTTATAGTCACACGTTAAGTTTGTTTCTCCGTTCCTTTGATGTTTTCTGTTTGGTTCTGTCTTGTTTACTCAGAAAGCATCCAAAATCCAGAAGTCAACAAAATCTGTTTTATAGCCAGTTGCTCTCAAAGAATGAGCAATAAGATCAAGTGGCATAGTGAAATCCCCTGGGAACAGAAATAAATAGGTGCTTAGATCATGCATATGCCTGTATTGAGCCTATGGGGATGTGGCACCAGGTTTAAAAAAAAAAATGCCAAGGACCTACACCATCTTTTGAAATAGAGAAATTTGTTGGCAGCTTAATGGGGCAGAGAGGTTGTCAGAACAGCACTTAATAGTAGTCTTGAGGGCATTTTAGAGAGTTCTTACTTTCCATCCATTTAATATTTTTTGGAGGTTGTGTGAATAGCACAGGTATGCAGAAGCAAAGGTCGGCAATAATCCTCCTGGTAGTCACACCCCACACTAGTCTCTGGCCTACATCTTGTCCTTCTGACTCTTGCCTCATTTCCTCCCTTTGGGGCTCAATCACCGGAAAAGGTAGTAAGTAAGTAGGAGCCAGTGGTGAGACCCCTGAGAACGTGACTCCTTCATCAATGCAATAGCAGAACCTCCAAAAGACCTGTGACAGCACATCAGGATCAATCTCCAAAGAATTAGTGAGGTTACTTGGAATGGAAGCTCTTTTCTAAGGAGACAAAAAAAAAAAAAAAAAAAAAAAAAAAAAAAAAAAAAAAAAAAAAAAAAAAAAAAAAAAAAAAAGCCAGATGCTTTTAGACACTCCATTTAGCTCCCTGTCGCTGTCCTTTTCTTACTTAAGGACTGGTGGTTTCATGCTGGCTCATAAAACACCTTATGTCTGGAGACTTGGTGGCTGAAAACATAGAGAGAGACTTACCATGATATTCAGCAAGGAGGTGGTAGACCCTTGATTTGGCCTCTCCAGATCTCTTCCACTTCTTCAGAGTGGGCCTGGGAGCCTGTGTTTTTACTTTCCTAGGATATTTCTAGTCCCCTTTCTGTTCTGTGCAGAAACCTGTAATAGGTCAAGTATTTGTCTTTTCTGGTTGGTTGGTTCACAGCACTGAAGCCTTAGCTGGAGACTTCTTTTCTGAGACAAAGGGAAAAAAGACTGTTAGTAAATTGTCTATTAGACAATTAGACACCTGATATTTGCTGGAGCTACTGGGAGGAAGGATAATTCCTATATAATGCAAGTGGCCCCAAATACTACTTTAAGCACCTTCTGATACGAGTATTTTTAATTAGTAACACTAATAGCCTGAATTCGCTTTGTTGCATAGTAACAGCATGTGGAGCAATTTCACTCCCAGGTGTCTCATTGTCTTCATTTCACGTCAAGAGTGAAGTCAATCATTGAGGATCATATCCCATACCATCTGGAAACTGACTTCCATAAATTATGTTTTAGGTCTCCCTTGCCAGAATGAAATGAACAGAATTCAGAAGCTGAGCAAGGGGAAAAGCCTGTTGGGTAAGTATGCTTTCTTGCCATCCGTTTAAACAACTAACTAAACCATCCATGTCTCACTGTAATGTTCAGCGCTGCAATGGCTATTCAGGTAGGGTCAGCATCTCATGAAAGACGTGGCTCATTTTAGCCCAGGCCAAGTTCTTACAGGCATTTGGCAATATGCCACAAACAGCTGGACATAAACAGGGGATTGGTTAGCTGGCTAACAGTTACAGCATCTCTATCAACAAGGAATGAGGCCAAAGGTCAGGCCCAGACTAGGGGGCAGCATAGCCAGGTGGAGCCCAAGACCATCTCTGACAACAACTGTGTTGTTCCTGGGCTACAATAAGTCTTAGCTTTTTCTTCTTTCACGAAAAGCCATTGACTAGAGCTCCTAAGTGTTCTTTCCAGCTCTAAATCTGTCAGTCCTAAATATTAGATCATTTTCTTATTCCCCAGAGCAAGGTGTCCAGTCAAGAAGAAGAAAAGCTGTACTCCCTCTCCCTTCTAAATTTACCAGATAGGGCAGAAGGGCTTCTATGCACTGCCTTGTATTTCTCGGTTTTCACCTAATTCTTGGAGGAAGTATTCTGACTGTTGAGACACACTGCTCATTTCTCTTCCAAAACTAAGGTAGGAGCAAGTAGACTGTGTTTTCCTGACATGCACATCTGTGGCAATGGTAAAGGTAACAGAGGTTCGTATGTTGGAGCATTCCATGTCTGCCTTCCTTGCTCCTACAGTTGAGGGAAATGGTAGCATTTACACTAGGCCATCACCAAAACATTGGCAAACCTCATTGGCTGAAAAAGGAATCTGCTTTGCTCGCCTTGATTTTTAAAAAAGAGCTGACAGCTGCAAGGCAATAATCAAAATTATTCTTGTCAAGCATTCAGAGGCAGGTGCGTTCTCTAAGCTGCCTGCCGCTTCACAAGTTTATCTATTTACTTGAAGAAAATGGGTAAGTTTTCATCCAGATTGTCAGTATAGGCAGGCTATGAATTCTGGCAATTGCTCTTCTGGATTTTTGAGTAACCTCATAGTACATACTGCTTTTTTCTACTTCTGAAATTACTTGTTTCCCTAGCGTGCCTCATATTTTGATAATACCCTAGTCAGTTCAGGTAGGGCTTGAAAATTTTGATTTTGAACTATAGGCTCTAGGTTTTTCTCCTGTGTAAAAATAAAATCTCTTTCTAGCCTGAAGTCACAGTGATTGGGTGCCTCTTCCATAAGTATTTTTATTTCAAGGACTTAGGCTGATGGAACTTACTCCTCATGTGGGACAGGGATGTATTTTGACTCAACAGTTAATAAGGCATTTGTAATATATATATACTATATATAGTATGTATATATTATATATAGTATATATATTGTGTATATATTTATAATATATAGTATATATATTGTATATATGTATATATAATATATAGTATGCATATATATATTATATCTACTATATATACTGTATATCTAGTATATATACAATATATATTAATATTGTATATATACTATATATATTAATATTGTATATATGTACTATATATATTAATATTGTATATATATACAATATATATACAGTATATATATTGTATATACTATAAATAGTGTGTGTATATATATATATATATATATATGTATCAGCTGAGATGCCTGTTTTCCATTTACTCTATTACACATGAAGGAAATTCCCACCTTTTCCCTGTCACAAATCTCACCTTGTCTTTTCACATCTCCCACATGTAGAGTTTCGTCTGACTCATAAAAATGCCATTTATTTGCTTACAAATTATTTTGGGCATGAGAAAATCTCCTAATATTACAACCAGGTATTCAGGGATATTCAGATTCAAATAAATAAGCAACAACAAATTATAATCAGTTATAATTACCATCTACTTAGAAAAAGCTGTGATCTTTAAAGTACAGACTTAGTGCAGTACCTGGTTTTTACCAACCCAGGGCTCAATCCAGTTTTATTTTTTACTTTTAAATGCTGTTGTTTTCTATCCACAGCTCGAAGGGGGAAGGATCGGTTTTATTTTTGCTGTCTTCTAGTTTCCATTCTTCGAAGTCCTTGAGAATTTCCTCACAAATTTCTCCGTCATTTGGCCCCATAGGATACTGAAAGTATCTCCTTTCTTGTTCCCCACTGCTAAGGCCAGTGTGCCATGACTGGAGCTCTTAGAGATTACTGGGCCTCTTAAAGGGCACCAGCAGCCTTTCCTAAGTAGTGACCATGGTTTTCAGGATCTGCAGGGGCACTTTCCTATATACCATCTCATTTTTCTACCTATATTCTCATTTGAGAATCTGGTAATCTTCGAATAGCTTGGTAAGTAGAGGGTTTAATAGTGGATCCTACACTTAGTGGGTTATGGGCTTAAATCTTGGTTCAAACTAGCAGATTTCTCTTCCTCCAATGCCACACTTCTTTTTCTGTGATCATTCCATGAAATGAAAGGTGAATTTGAAAGCAGTCACTCCAAAAGCCATCAGACATAAAATTAGACAGTACAAATCTACAGTGGAAGCAGGGCTGTCATTTTCAGAAGGGTTGTATATGGAATGTTATTACTAAGGCCATGCTGAGAATTCTCCCAGAGATGAGAAAACAGAAGTGAGCCACGTATACTCACCCTGTCAAAATCTATTGGAAGTAAGAATTGAAGAAGAAGCATACTGATATCAGACCTTCCTACTGACAACACTAATTTAAGGAGAAAAATGGTACTTCCAACTTGCCAAATAAAAATTGCTTTGAATCTGGAACTTTCAACTTATTCCAATGATAGTTCAACTGTGGTGATGGAGATAGTGTTAAACCATTTAAGAGTCACCTTACTGAACTTAGTGAAGTATCACTGAAGGACTTATTCTACCAGACATGTGTTCCCAGAGGAATTGTACACCTGCAGTTGTGAAAAAGAAAGGCTGCTAAATCTAAATATATGGGACTTATAAGAATGTTCTGATAGCAAACTAGAATGGAAATTCCAAACTGCTGAAGGCTATGGAGAAAAGACTAAGAATGTGGTTTATGCAGTAAGAAAATATATATGACTTGAGATATTTCTTGGAAAAATTAGGGTCCACAATAATAGAATACTTAGTTCTATTATTCAGGAATCAATAGAATACTCAGTGTAGAAGAATGACATGGAGAAAAGTTGGTTTCCACAGAAGGCAAGAAACAAGGGCAATGATAAATGTGAAACACAAATGATGGTGGCAGAAATAAAAGTAGGCAATCTGTAATCACTGTAAATATGAATTGACCAAACTCATATTATGAGACAGAAGCTATCAATTATTTAAAGTAACTTACACTTTAAACAGTTCTACAGAAAGCTGAAATTAAAAGTTTGTATTTCTCCTTATAATGTTAATATCTGGCAAAAGCAATTACTTTGCATTCTCAAGAACAGTAGGATAGAGGATTATGAACTTGCCAAAATGATTCTTTTACCCTATTGTGTCATCAGCTGTTGTTCTCATAACTTTAAAACAAAATGTATCAAGATTGTAGAGGAACTGTCATATCCACTGTCAGACTCAGACTATCTCTTCTGGAACTTTAGAGTTAAAGTGAATTAAGAAAAGCTGTAGAAGAATTAAATAGAATGATTAACTAGCCTTCACACTTGCAAAAGTGGGTTTTCAGATAGACATTAAAAACAGTTTTTAAACAGCCATCGACTCTAAAAATCTCAACAAATTTCAAGTTAAAGAAATAATGTATTAGATTTACTGGCCATAATATAATAAAGCTCAAAATTATCAAATCCCACCTATCTTGGTGTTTTATAAATAAATATTGGTCAAAGTGAAAAAGAGAAAATACTTGAGATTAAACACATTGCGCGCTAAAATCTGTGGAAACAACAAAAGTAAAACTTGGAGGAGCCGAGGTAAGTTCAAATTAAAGATCAAAGCTAAATTAACTAGTTTCAGTTTAGAAACTGTAAAAATACAATAAATTGAACTTAACAAAAGAGAAAATAATGAAATAGATGTAATGATAATAGCATGAGTGATGATTTCCTCGAACAAACTAATGAAATAGAGAAACCTGTGACAATGAGTTAGAGAAGGCGCAAATACTGTCTTAAGCTTCAAGTTTTGCCAAAGCTCAGACTACTGAACCCCACTCTGTATTTTTTGAAAATACTCAGAACTTTTGAAGTGAGCCCCCCCAAAAGTTGCACTTACAAAGGATGTACAGACATGCTGCTAGACTTGACCAATGCTGTAACCCAGTTTATAATGATTATGAAAGCTGAGATGAAATATATCCTATCAGTTACCAAGTTTTTACCACAAAGAAACAGCACTCACTGCACCAAAACCACCACAATTAATAATACAAAATGCTAATTTCACTCCCTCACTCCCAAAACTAGCAACAGAGTATTTCAGGAGATGAATTCAAGGAAAAGATCATTCTAATTTTATAGAAAATGTCTAGAAAAATATTGAAAAATAAATCACTTTACGAATCAAAAAGTTTGACAGAAAACGTTGTGGCCTCCAGCACTTACGTTTACAAAAGCACCTACCTGCGAAAAGAACAGTAGTAAAACTACAGTGATGATACATCATGCCTAAGTTCATATTTACTCCATGGAAGCAGATAGTTTTCTAAAATATGCAACTGGTAATTCATATAAAAGATAAAAACACTATGACTTTTTTCAATTTAAAAAAATGGGAGAGTAGGAACTCATTAAAGAAGGAGGCCTGTCTATATTGGGGCAAGTTGTTTAACTCCAATCTCTCACCTTTTTTTCATCTGTAAATAGAAAGGTTGTAATAATACCAACACTTTTAGTGTCACTGGGACTTGGCTGTTATCACCTTCTTAGAGGAAGAATGCTGGTAATGCTGGATCGCTTTGAACAGTAGGTTCCGTATACTGGTTGTCATTGTGTATACTTGTTAGTGGTCAGCAATGAGTATAGAAATTGATACATTTAGGAAATTTCATAGCAGTTTCACAGAGTCATTGTCCATGATTGAGCCAAGTATTGGTCCACAACAGTTTGGAAAATAAAACACCCACGAGTTCTTCATCATTTGAGTTGAGAAGCCCTGCTGTCAGTGAATGTTGTGAATTTTGGACTTAATATTTGGAAGCAAGTGCCTCCAGCAGGTAACTTAAATTTCCTGTTTCTCAGTTTCCTATTTATTAAAAAGTAACAATACTAAAACCCTGCATTTGTGGATATCAGATTGAATAAACTATACATACATATTTCTGTGTGTATATACATGGCTTGAGTGGCACTTGATACATGTTCGCTACTTTTAAGCTTGTTTGAAAACTGAACTTAGAATCCATGCATTTGGGCTTGTTAATTTTGATACAGTAATAACTAACCTCGATCTCCTCTGCAACCCTGTAGCAGACATTTACCCCGATGTGCGTGCTACCTTCCCTCTTAGAGACATTAACTCTGAGGATCTCTGATTCACGTTGGACTTCCTGTTCCCACAGGGACATTCATACCTCGATGTAATGAGGAAGGCTATTACAAAGCCACACAATGCCATGGGAGCACAGGACAGTGCTGGTGTGTGGATAAATATGGGAATGAGCTGGCTGGCTCCAGGAAACAGGGGGCTGTGAGTTGTGGTAAGACATTCTACATCATTCCTACAAGGACCCTAACGGTCCGTGGGCCCTCACTATGTATGGATCATGGCAGGAGAACCTTGGACAGTAGCTCTGGTCTTTTATATGTTTACAGTGGATATAAAAGAAGCCTGAAGTCACATGTGCTTGTGCATAGCTAGCTTTTTAAGTGGCAGGAATTCAACATGACCAAAAGGTTGGACGACAGTTTAGGACAGGACAGGACTCTGTTGCAGGCACAGAGCAACTTAGATTATAAACTTCCTGAGAAGGTAGAGCACCTCAGAAGTTCTAGGGCTCATAACCTGAGCAGTTTGTGGTTCCCACTGCACGAACTGACCCCACTTGGGCTCCCACATTCAGGAAGTGAATTCCATGGTTATAGCCTTTGTGTCACAGGCCGAGCCCACGTGCAGTAGGAAACCTTGACATGAGCAGTGATGTATAAGCAAAAACTAACCTTCAGCCTTTCTTCTATATTAGAAGAGGAGCAGGAAACCTCGGGGGATTTTGGCAGTGGAGGCTCTGTGGTCCTGCTGGATGACCTAGAGGATGAAGGGGACAGAGAGGGGAAGCTGAGAATGCACGCCCGAGCTGTGACAGAAGACGATGAGGATGAGGATGATGACAAAGACGAGGAGGTCGGGTACATATGGTAGTGCCCAGAAGGAAGAGGACACACGTTTTGCACAAAATTGCAAGTCACTTCCTACTCCTGCGTTTGTATCTAAGAACTTCAAGGCACCAAGGTCTCTTTTCCACTGTTGCTCTCTGTACTCAACGGAAGGTTTGGAAGACAACTGCTTGTCTGAGAGCTCTCTGAGTTTTGCATATTGTTGTATGGGAGAAAGGGTATTTTTTTTTTTTTGACAAGAGAACGGCTGGCTTAATTAGAGCCTCCTTCCTCCTGTGCGATTTTTTCAACAAGCATGTGATTTATGTGGAACCCAACAGTGCAGGGAGCCCCCACCCTTTTAACTGTCAAAGACCTCTTTTGATTACCCACATTGGTGGTTACTACAGCATGGTTCCCAGCCTTACGGTGTCTAAGTGCTTCTCTTGTGTCCTGTAGATGTTGTGGAAAACACACCACACTGTACCTTTTCTTCCGGTCCCTACCACCCCTGGTGTTTATTATTAAAAATTAATTTTTACATCACTGTATCTGGCTTCCTACGAACAACAGCCTTAATTCAGTCAAGAATCCCTTTGGGGAATTCATTTTCTTTATTAACAAATACGTGTCTGGATGCTTCTCTCTGCACATCCCTACGTAGGTGTGTATAGAAAAAGCTGTGTAAACCTTGCACCAATGCACACTTCTCAAAAGTGTTCAGTTATTTATTAAAAACTCATGTGGAAAATACCAACTCGTCATATTGTCCAGACCTGGAGCACAATTTCTGGAATAAAAAATTGTAACAAAGTCCCATTCTGCACTAACAGTTGGCCCTTAGAGCCTGCAGGCTGAGGAGGCTTCTTCTTTATGCGTTAGTAAGAGTTCCTGGAAGCCTCTTTGATTTGGATAAGCCTCCGTTTGCCGAAATCTCACAGAAGCCATGCAACTCCCCCATGGGCAGCTTCACAAGCCATCCCTTTCATTTCAGCTTACAGCCCCCATGGGCTGCAGCAGCCCTGTCTGTGCAGGGTCACTCCTTCCCTACCTACTCAAGGGCTTTTTCTAAGGCATGCACATATTCCCCATTCTCTGAGAAGACAGTACCGTGGTATTCCTTAGAAGAGAGTTTAGAATTCTTAACTCAATGTTTTGCTTTTGACCCCCTTTTGCCACTCAAGTCATCTAAGAATATGAAAGACATGTTTTTAAAAAATACCTAGCATTTGCACAGAATTCCAAATGGAGGCCTAGAAGGAATGTCAAAGCATATGGAAGCTAGGGTTGAATCTTTAAGAGCAGGTACCCCATTACGTTCCCCAAGTGTCAAGATACTCCTGAAGAAAGCTTTTTACCATTGCATTTTCTTTCTCAAAACTCATTAAAATCTACTTCCAAAACCACTAGAGTCATCTCCATCATCTTCAGGATTCTCTCATCACATACAAGTACCAAAGAGTAGTCTTCACAACGGCCCCCTTCATCTCAGTGCCCTTCTGTAAGTTCCTGCTGTACTTGTCTTTTCACCCTTTCACTTGCCCTAAATAGCCATTCACAGGCCAGCTCTCTAGGTCACATTTCTCTCCCTGGCCTATCTCATGAGCTTCAGCCAGTCCACAAAACAGCTACATCAACCCAGGCAAAACTTGTATTCAGCCAAAACACAATACTAGTGGCAGCTGACTAACCTCATCCCCACCACAAATTGACCATTTGTATGTAATAAGCCACCTTAAATTAGCATTTCCTAATCTTCATGTGGGGTAGACAAAGTGGCATTATCCTTAGAGTTGGTCTCACATGGGAAGTGGATATACATAGTATCGCTAACTCCTTTGTCCTGGTAGTCAGAAGTACAGCCAGGACCCTGAGACAGTCAAGACCCCATACTGAGATCACAAGGAACCTCAACTGGAACCTCAACTCTGTCACCTCAGCTGCCATTTTCTTCTCCTTAGACAAAACCCTGTGATCATAATTTAGAAAACAGATGCTTAATTGCTGCTAAATTACAATAGAGTACATGAAAAATCAAGACATATTTTTAAAAATCTCAGTTTAGACCATCAAAGAAAACAATTGTTCCCATCTCCTCTGAGCCTGGAAAAATGCACAAGAGAACAAATTAAAATCGACAAATAGATTTCACTTAGAGAGACTTCTAGGAATGGAGTGAACCACTGATTTTAATTTGCCTAATTATCTTATGACAAGTGTCAAATTAAGATGACACTTAAAGATCCTTAGCATTAACTTAATGATGGAGAAGAGCACTCAATAGGCGATTCCCAGGAAGGTAATGAGATGCCATTTTCAGAGATATTCCGAGATGGTTTGATTCATTAAAATATTAAATAAAAACTCTTCCAAAGACTAGAACACAAAAGCACTGGAGCAATGTTAACTCCACTTTTTTCACTCCTTGTTTTGGCATGACAGCATTAGGCCTTTAAAGATCTTTTGGTATTTTCTACAAGTTTTTGGGATTAGGTTTTGAGTTACCTTATTCTTCAAAATAGAATTTTTGTTTTGTTTTCTCTTTTTGGAAGGGACCTTTAGTTAGAGTGACCAAGGATACATAAAACATTGATTTTTTTCTTAGAAAGAAAATAGTTTTGTGATAATTCAATCCGTTGGTTGAGACCGGTATTGAGTTGAATCCTCACTAACTCAAAAGTTAAAACTCTTTACTGAAGAGGTTTTTTTAAAAAAATCTTATAAATGGTTATTTTTATTTTCTAACATTACTGTGGCATCCAATTTAAATCCCAGGATTTTCTTCCACCGTCAGCAGTTGTCTACCATATTAATGCCTTTTTGTTTCTGCAGATGTTCTAGGCATGGGAATACCTTAATACTGAATTTGAGGTTTTAAATCCGTTTCTTCTCTATGCCCGTTCCCTACTCACAGCAGCAAACAATGTCTCTGTCCAGGTCTGCCCCTCTGCTTCCCACAGGATGCCATTCCCACTTAGTTTTGTTACCTTGACCACACTGTACAGTAACATCCAGAAGCCCTTTCTACAGTGGGTGGTTTTGGTCTTTTTATACCTTTTTTGTCGAAGTCACTGATGTTTGTCCCTGTTCAATGTGTAGCCTTGTAATGAGAGCCCATCCTGAGTGTCAATTTGTTGTCCCTATTGTAGATGAAATAGTGATGTAGAAAAACTAGTATTCTGAATGCTTTTCCATGTAGACTTCTCTGGAATGTGAACACAACTCTTTGGTTTCTAGCAAATGCTTACCTGTAGTCCTGAGTAGGTGCATCTCTGTCTGTCTCAATAAATTTTACTTTGTCTGCAAATCTGAATGTTTGCATTTTGTTAACTTGAATGTGAACTCATCAGGCAGTGTGCCCCACACAATCACTGTTCAACAGTTTGGCACCGAAAGGTGTCTGCCCCCAGTGGCCTGAGTCAGGGCTGCAGTCATAGGTGACGGACACTGATTTGTTGGGGGTTTGGCCTGTCCTAGCACTTACTTGTCCTGTGCCTGCTCTGAGCTGTGCCACCTAACTTCTTTTTAGGTGCTTCTGTCACAGGCTATAGCTTTATTCACTATCCACCAGATTTCATATTGTCATCAAATTTACAGCCTAAACTTTAAAAAGTCCGCTTACTTTTCTACTTTAAGTTCTTCTTAGGGTGGACGGGGAAGGATTCCGCTCCACTTTACAAAACTCTGCATTTTTCTCCACTCATGAATTATCACACCAGAGGCTTGTCGAACATCAAAACATACCTAAATTGGAACAGCAGCAATTTTCTCATACCTTTCTACACACTCAGGCCAGTGTGTCTAGGACTTAATTACACCCCAAGTGAATAATTTCAACATAAACTGTGGTAGAAACTATCCTATGAATAATTTCCTTCCCATACTCCATGGATGAAATTTTACTGACAGTTTACAGATTGACAGTCAATAAGAAGGCGCTTCATTATTCTACAAAGTATGTCAGGAGAACAATCACCAAATAAAGTTTCTTAGATAGTAAAGGGTCTCATAAAGAGTTGAGTGCATGTGTGGACACATTACAAATTCCTGTGCAGTCACAGAGTTTTACAGGCAAAGCCCACATTACTCCTGCATTTTCTGCTTTCCAAATGTTACCTTGATCCTTCCACAGCCAGGACTGAGAGAAGGGACCTGGAGAGCCAACACACCAGCTTTGCTGAATAAAATGGTCACAGTACTTTCTCAACATGTTTGGCCTTAAGATTTATTTTGCTTCCATGATTCAAAAGAAAGATTTTTAAGTTTATTCTATGGGATATGTTAGGTGGATGAGTGGCACTGTATGCCGACAGAACCTTTAGCTCAGAAATATAAAAGCGAGTCAGCCCCGTTGCCTGCTCTGTAGAATTATCTCCTTGAAGACAACTGGCAGTTTTGTTAAAGGACTGTCATCACTGAAGCCAGTGGCTACTCAAGCCTTATTAAAGATCGCCTGTCTTAGTTCTTCCCACTCATCGTGTCCTGGTCTTCCT
Organism: Ctenodactylus gundi; assembly: GCA_004027205.1. NCBI lineage: Eukaryota > Metazoa > Chordata > Mammalia > Rodentia > Ctenodactylidae > Ctenodactylus > Ctenodactylus gundi. The sequence continues at coordinate 852,950 of PVKB01000286.1, forward strand.
CCATCTTCTTGGGTCACTCCCTCTTGAATATCCTATCGTCCAGTCTGTTTCATTAACATTGCTGCTCCTCAGATCTCTGTCCCTAACTCATTTTTCCTTAAATTTACATGCTTTGTCCAAACAGAATTCTGCTTATGATTTCAAACATCCTGTCTATTTTGAGGAAACCCAAGTCCCAGTCTCCACTGTGTGTTTTGACTCTGCTATGTTTAAAACAATCACCTGCTGCGTAGATAATTTGATTTAAATTTCCCACTGACACCTCAATTTATAGCCTTATGAAATCAGAATGACAGACTACAGTAAATGGGAGACTATGCTGGGGCGGGGGGCAGGCTGCAAGGCTTTTCTTGAAGTCTTCACAAACATAAGCCCTAAAGAAAAAAAAATTGATAAATGTCTCCAGAAAAATTAATAATGCATCATAAACAAACTTCAAAGATAGACAAGAGGCTAAGATGATATTGGTGACATGAAACAGGTTAAGGATTATGACATAAAGATTTTTTTGACAAAAATCTATTAACCTCTAAAAAAATAAATTGCCAAACACACAAAGGGCTAAAAGAGATAAATGAGCCGTTCATAGTAAATGCACAATGAAATCATGACTCAGCTGGGGGTGTAGCTCAGAGGTTACAGCTTTTGCCTAGCATGTGCAAGGCCCTGGCTTGAATTCCCAGCACCACATAAACACTAGCTGGATATTATGGCACATGGCTGTAATTCTAGCACTCAGGAGGCTGAGGCAGAAGAATTGTCATGAGTTTGAAGCCAGCCTGGGCTACTAAATGAGTTCAGAATTAGCCTGGACTCTAGAATAAGACCCTGTTTCAAACAAAACAAGACAAGACAAAAACAAAAAAAACCATGGCTAACCTCATTCATAATCAGAAAATACAAATTGAAGCATGATGAATTAGTTATTATTAAGAAACAAAATCTTAGTCATGTTAAATATTGATATGAAGATGAGGTAAGAGATGCTTGTATACCATGGAGTCAGAACAGCCATGTGGTGGGCAGTCTAAAAGTCACTATAAAAATAAAGATATATGTCCTAGGAATTCTCACTTCTCCATAACTACCGCTGAATACAAGTAAAAATGTACTGCTCACAACATAATTTGCTATAACAGGGAGTTTGGGGAAAATACCCTTCAATGGGGACATTGAGTGAGTCTATATTCTGGAAAACAGCAGCCCAAAAAAAGAATAAATGCCATATGCACTGATTTAATAAAGCCTTCAATATATAGCTTATATGGGGAAAAACCCCAGGAGTATGTAATTAGGTAATAATTTATACATGTAAAAAGTTATACTATCATCTCTCAGAAATGTGAAGCGCGCAAAACAAAACCTGAAAGGACACACATCAAGCTCATAGCAATCGTGACTTCAGAGGAAAGAAACAAGGTTGAAGCTGGCAGTCTGTGAAGGTGTTGGTCTCATCTCTAAATTTTGTATTTGTTTTGTCACAAATCAATACATCACAATGTCTGTGTGATTTAACAAAAATAAAATATAAGTCACCGATTCCCTCTTTCCAATGCCTGCTCTAATGTCCCTTGACCTCAGGAGTGGCATTTCCATTATGCCACTCTGTAGAGCCTCTAAGAAGTCACTACGTTCTGTCCCTTCTTCTAAGTTCTTCTCTGTTCCACCATCACTCAACCATTCTACAAGTTTCTTGACTAGTGATCCTGCTTTATCCTGCCTAGCTCCATTCAAACCTACCCGATGCTTCTGCCAGATTAATTTTTTAAATTAAAGGAACAGTTTACAGAGTAATTTATTCTCAAAGGCAAAGTTGATCATGTCAAAGCCTTCACTGAATTTCAAATTAAGACCAAATATAATATAAACTATGAAAGAAATACATGCCAAGATCTCCAGTGAATGCCTGAAATCATGAATAGTACTGAGTCATTGATTGATAGACACCTTCTTGGGGTAACATGAGATAATATAGTGTTTATGCAATTAGGTGAATTGAGTGACACAGGCATCTTGATGTATAGTTAATTTAGCATTGACCTTCCAAGAATATATCAGAAGGATATAAGGTAAGGGATGCTTGCATACTTTGAAGTCAGAACGGCCATGTGGTGGGCAGTTTGAAAAATCACTATCGAAGTAAAGATGAATGCTTCAGGGATTCCCACTTCTCAGTAACAACCCCTAGAATACATGTGAAAATATATTCATCATTTCCAATGGTCCTGAATCAAGTTACAACAGTGCTGATGACCAGAGATCAGGAACAAACAGTATCAATAATTGGAGATCCTTGATATTTGGAGGTTGTCTTGTGAAAACCTTTTGGGAAGACATTGAATTGGAAGTTGTTGACTCTTTTTAACCCATCCAAGTGTTGGGGAGGTCGTGATCCCTTAATGGCCATGTGAATGACTGGCTACATTCCACATGCTCATACTCAGTAACTTTGTTCTATTACATCTATGCAATCTGAAGTGCTTGGGTAAACTTCAGTAACATCTACACTGCTGGTTCTGTTTCATTTTCTCCTTCCTTTTCCTCTGTAGATGACTCCCCAAATTTTTCCAAGTCTTTATTGTTAACAATGCTCAGCCATCTTCGAAATGTTCTTCCACTTCTTAAACATGTCAACAAATCCTTCTTGACTACCTTAGCTACTTTTTTTCATTGCTGGGACAGAATACCTGACCATTTACAATCTTGGGGAGGAAAGATTTATTTTAGTTCACAGTTTCAGGAGGTCACACTCCATTCACAGATAGGCAGCTAGAAAATAATAGTACCACATGGTGGGGCCAGAGTGAGAGTGAGAGCGAGAGCGAGAGAGCTCCTCAGGGCATGACAGAAAAAAAGAAGCCAGAGAGGAAGCCCAGAGTCGGCACACACCACACCAGTTCAAGCCCGAAGCTTCCATTTCTTCCCACCAGGCCCCACCACCCAAGAGTATGTATAAACACATGAGGAGTTTGGGGGACACTCCACATCCAAACCACAACATTCCACTCTTGGCCCCCAAAAGACTCATGTTTACCTCCTTATTTAGTCCTTTTTCTAAGAGTTGCCAAAGTCTTAACTATTTTAGAACTATTAAAAAGTATAAATACGAAGTCTCCTCTGAGATGCAAGGCAAATTCTCAGCTCTGAGCTCTATGAAAACCAAAGAGTTAAGCACTTCCAACATACAATGGCACAGGGTAAATATTTCCATTCCAAAAGGGAGGAACAGAAGGATAAAAGGCAATTGGAATAAAGCAAGTTTTAAACCCAGCAAGACAAGGCTAAAACACTATAGCTCTAAAGGAGCACCTGGGGTAAACTGCGGTATTGTGTGAACTCCAGCAGATTTAGATGGGCTCACCTCTGCAGCATTAATGTTAGCTGCAAGCTTGTCTTTTTTTCCTTTGGGCTCGATCTGCTCACAGACTGCGGTTTCTTCTGTTATGCAGATAATCTGTACTTTTGGCTTCTCCAGATTTTGGAGGTCTCCATTCACCTTAGGCTTTTTCTTTATAACGTTATGCCCTCTCAGGGCCACAGTGCCTGGCCTCAATGGCCTTTTACTGAAATTTGAGTGGAAGCCTCCATGAACCCACAACTCTTGTGCTTGTATGCCTATAAAGACAGGACCACATGGATGTTGCCAAGGTCTGCCACTGAGTTAGTAGTATCCTTCCCCCCTTGGACAAATTCTGTAGAAGATTTTGGATTCTTAGAAGGTTGAACTCCAAGAGGCTGAACTTTCACAAACATTTTTAATTTGGCTCTGGAATAATTGTCTTAGAGAAGAGTCTTTTTCTTTCCACCCTTGATTCCTTAAAAGGTGGAATCTTGCTGACTTTTGTGATGCCCTCTAGTTACCTTTTCTATAGTCTTGATTGTTAAGTACTTGGCTTCTTTTTAAATGCTAATCTAACTTCCCCATGCTCATCTGCTCCATCACTGTAGGCTCTCTCAGCTTGGGAAAACTGTAAACTTTTAAAATATCATTTTCTCTGCCATTTTTTTCCTGCTTTTTGCCATAGAGTTAGCTAAAAGCTTCAAGCAGTAGCTAAATAACATGAACACTGGGCTGTCTTGAGATTTCCTCTACCAGATTAAGTAATCTACCACCCTTAATCTCAGTTTTAGGCAAAATCTCTGGGCAGGGCCAAATGCTGGCAAACTTTTTGCTAGAGTGTAGCATGCATGTTTTTTAGACTACTTGTTAATACTGTTTTATGTTTCATCTGAAACTTCTTGGGCATGGCCTTCCCAGTCCACACTTTTATCAGCAATCTGGTCTTCCGATCTCTGGCCAGCAGGTCATGTTAGAGCACTCCAGAACTTCTCCAGCTGACATCCTCAAACCTTTCCCAACTCCTCCTGCAAACCAGTTTCAAAAACTTTCAAACCACATGGTCAGTATAAGTCACAGCAATGACCCGACTCTGGGAACCAATTTCTGTCTTAGTTATTTTCTTCTTGCTGGGACAGAGTACTCAACATCCCCAACTATAGGGAGGAAAACTTTAATTTGGCTCATAGTTACAGAAGTTTACGGTCTATTCACAGGCAGCTGCTGGGAAAATGGAACCACATGGTAGGCTCGGAGGAGGAGACAGCACTCCTCACAGCATGGCAGAACAGAATAAGTCAGGGGGAAGCACTAAACCAGCACACATTTCTTCAGGTCAAGCCATGTGCCCTTTCCACCCAGGCCCCCTCCTCCCAACAGTACACAGTATCCATAGGTACATGAGGCTTTTGGGCGACACTCCAGCTCCAAAACACAACACTGACCAACCTGTCCTTCAGTGTGAATTCGTTTTCTAACTTCTTCATCAGACCCTAGGAAGCCTTTAAAAAATCATTCATGATTTAGTTCTATATGTTCTCCCAGCAGGCACTTAGAGTTTTGTCTTATTTACCCATTTGCCACTTTGAGGGATGTTATTGGGTCAGCATTTGTGAATGATTCCCAGTACTGCATTATGTCCAGAGTAGGGTCTGCATCAGTTGCTGGTCTGAAATGATCAAATACCAGGTAGGTATATATGGCCTTGACAAATCAAATAATGCTCCAGTCAAGGGCCAGAAGCAATAAAGTTATACTTGGAAGTAAAAATACAATATTGAAATTTTGATGCTAAAGAGATTCATAAGAGCTGGTACATTGTATTTTATTAATAAGATTTATTTTTCAACTTTTCCTCTTCTATCAGCTCACTTCTACAGTAAAACATTAATGAAGCCATTCAATAACCAAGGCAGATGACACACACATTTTCTGGCAGTTATTTTTGAGAACAAGGGCACATAAAAGTTTTGCTCCTGTTTTTGAGAGAGTATGTGTTCTTTGTTCTGTAAACTACATCTGCCTTTATCATATGCTCTGCCATTTTGACACATGGTACCAGAGATAATCTGTCTTTTCACACTTTACACTGTAGTGCCTCTGCACTTTTTTTATGAATGTAAATTCTATGGGTCATGTTCTTCCAAAGCACGGCAGCTTTGTTGGAATTGAAGATTTGCATCGGAGAGTATTTTTCTCCTTTGTCAATTTCTTAATCATGCTGAAAGTGTGACAGCATCTTCATCAGCAGCCTAATGAATTGTAAATTTTTCAGCCCAGACTTGTCTCTGAGTCTGTGACCATCCCTTATTTGCAGTATATGGCTTAGTTTCACTCATTTCTGAGGATAGTTTGCTGAAATCTCTGTATGGGTTCAATACTTTCTGGTGCAATGTGTTCCTGTCTACTGGAAGATATATCTACCTCCAACTTAAAGCTTCCTACTTTCATATGTATCACGCATTGTGTCCATATTTTTCAGTTTGAGATATGATAGTAAAATATAAATTTATTTTTTCACAATTTCACAACTTTATGAAAAGAAGATATGCTTTTAGCCTATATATTAACAATCTTAGCACACAATTTTCCCCCATTTTATTGATATGTATAAGTGCAGAATTTAAGATTTACAATGAAGTTTAGCATTTTGCGCACCTACGTATCTTGTAAGGCTCAATTTTTTTTAAGTTGAAAACTTTTTCCTCTTAAAGGAGATAGTTTGTGCCCTTTTTTGGCATATTTGAACTGCTAACATTGCTACTCTGGTGATTTAGGGCCACTACTAAGGAATATAATGGTATCAGTGGAATAAAAAAGCATAGAATTATCACAATAGTCAATCAGATAATCAAGGAGGTTTATAAAGACTAATAGTGGTAGTTATACAGCATAAATGTGCTAGGTAAAAGGATAATTCATTTTCTAAACAGAATGTAGCTGATGGTGAGAAATTTTTTCATACTATTCAGAAGAGCACACAACTTATGTATTGTTTATTTCTGGAATTTTCCACTTAACGATTCAGACATGTTGACCATAGGTAATGCAAAGTGCAGAAAGTAAAACTGCAGATAAGGAGAAACAATTATATTTGGCATGGCAAAAATAAAGATCTTTTAAAACTCATTTCTTTTCAGCTATTTTCCCCTTTGTGTTCTCTACCTAATAAATTCTAAATTTTAAAGCAGCTATACTTCCTACATCTGTGCTTGTTGTTTATGTAGAAGAGCCTGGAGACCCAACTCACTACCTTCTCCTCCAGGAACAGTTCAGATCATTTCAGCAGGACAAGTCACCCTTCCCTCTATGGCTTACTCTTTGGGCCACCAGCCTAGTGCTTGGTGACTTCCCATGTCTATCTGTTCACTCAAATAAGATCCTTTTAAATGTGACAGATAAACTAAAGTGATGAACCGGAAAGCTCAATGCCATCATGTCCCCCCAAAAGTCCTACAATATAACAGCCCAAATATGTATAAAATAACCATACAGGTACCTTGTAAAATGGTTAAAGGCCTACAACAACCTAGTAAGCACTAAACCAAGGAAAACACACATTTACATCAGAAGGTTTCATGGTATTTAAACTCACCCTCAAGTTGCTTTCTCAGTACAATGTGATCTTGTTCTATAGGAAGTTGCAGTCTGGTTACCAGTTCCCACCCTCACACAAGAGGCAGCATAGCAGATCTTATTTACATTTTCTAACCATCTAAACTCAAGAACTATTTTGTACTTTACACCTAGCTTGAATTTAAGGTAAGTATAAGCAGCAAGAACTGCTTATGACAGATTCAGGGGAGCTCCAGTCCCACAGGTGCCTAGGGTGAGAGGTTGTGCATTCAGGCCTACAATAGACTATCCAAGTCTCCACAGAGAGGCTGCAGTAAGACGCTGTGGGAGATAGCATTCAGGAACCGCAAGAGCAGCAAAGGCACCAGGGAACATGGGAGCACTGAAACACGCACGTGCACAGACCCCGGCAAGTACATATTCAGAGAAGGTGCAAGTTTTCACCCTGAGTTGGTAGCAAGACTCAGTCACGCCTAGTTAATTAGTGAAGGACTCCCCTGGCAATGAGCCCACTCAAAAAGATCGAGAGTTTTTCATTTTTGTTAAACTCAATTTTCAAAAATCACAAGGTGTACAAAGCAGAAGGAAAACACGACCCATCCAGAGGAAGAGAAGAGTAGCAGACAAACTGACAAAGCCCAGGCACTAGGCTTACTAGACAGGGACTTTAAAAAACCATCATTCGTAGGCCAACAGGACTAAAGGAAATAATGAAAGTGTTATTTGAACAAAATAAGAGTGTAAACGGAAAAGTAAAAAGTGAGCAAAAGTAACTCATCACATACAGGAATATGTATATATCTTAAGATGATAACATGGTTTCTTCACCAGAAGACTTACAGACCAGAAAGTGCGAGAATAATATTTGAAGTGCCAAAAAAGACAAGAATAATCTTCCAATGAAGATTTCAAACCTAGTAAACATATCCTTCAATAGCAGAGAAATTAGGACATGTCTAGATGATAACAGAGATTTCTGCGCCGTTAGACTCTCTCAGAAATGCCAGCTGAATGAAGCCATTTGACTTGAAAGGACGCTACATGTTGACTTAAGGCCTTCCTTATGAACATACAGTTTTCTCCTGTAAAGGTAAATACAGGGTCAAATTTAAAATTCAGTATATTACTATTTTAATCTTTAATACTCATTACTTTCTAAGAAATTTAAAAAGACAAAACATAGAAAACTATAAATCTATGTGAATGTGTATATACCATATAAAATGTAATTTGTGGCATCAATAATGTAAAGTGGTGGGGATGGCATGGTAAAATATTGATAGTATAGATTTTTCTGTTAATAAATAATACTTTAAATATAATAGCCCAATCAATTGCATAGATTGGCAGAATGGGTTAAACTGTATGTAGTCCAGCTGTAATCCAGCTCTGTGCTGCCTGTGAAAGTCTTACTTCAGCTGTCAGAGCACAAATAAGTGACAGGATGGAAAAGATACTCTGTGCAAGTAGCAGCCAAGAGGGTAAAGGCAGCTATAACGATATGAGACAAAGTTGAAAACATTAAGTTGAAAACAACAACAGCAACAAAAAAGACACGTAAGCTAAAAGGTGCGTTTTCCCAGGAAGATGTGATACCTACAAACGCATATACCAAAAATCACAGCTACAAAATATATAAAACCAAGATTGATAGATATGAAAGGAGAAACAGACTACTGAGTAATAATTGGAGATTTCAGTATTCCACTTTCAGTGGGTAGAACAACCAGACCAAAAGTCAGTACAAGTCTTGACCAATATTATAGTCCAACTGAACCTAACAGGCATTTATAAAAAGTTCATCCATCCATGCGAGGTGGTAACTCAAAGCCATATGAATATACAATTTTCCCTGGTAAATACACACAGCCAAATATAACTCAGTATACTGAAATTTTAGCTTGTTTCTAGTTTAATTTCTACAGAATATAAAAGAATTACGAACTAATAACACCATATTTTTCTCACCTATGCATAGGATCTTCTCTGGGAAAGAATATATATGACATTATTTTAAGATCTTAAATAGCATGCATTTAAAAAGAGAAATTATGCAAACTGTTTTCTGATACAGTAAAATAAAACTGGAAATAACAAAAACTGAAAATTTTTATAAACTTTTAGATTAAATACTCATTTCTAAACAACCAAGAAATCACAAGGAAAATTAGAAAATAGAAATAATACTCATGAAATACAAACACAACAGACCAAACTTATATGATAAAGCAATATTAGTATCAAGAAATTTATAGCTCTGTTAACTGACATTATAAAAGAAAGATTTTGAATCAACAAGTCTCGAATCTCTCAGGGAACTAGAAAAATCACAACAAACAAACCTAGCAGAAGGGCTGAAATAAGACTAAAACAGGGATAGAAATAATTGAAAAACCAACCAACCAACCAAAGTTGGCTCTTGGAAAACATTAATAAAACTGACAAATCTTTAGATTGCTTAAGGGAATGTAAAAGATTCATGTTACAAAACAAGTTGAGTAATATTACTACTCATTGTATAGAAATAGCAATAAAATTAAGAATGTGATTTTAAAAAACCTGTATGCCAACAAATTGAATAGCTAGATAAAATGGACAGATTACTAGAGACATACAACCTACCAAGACTAAATCATAAGAAATAAAAAATCTAAATAGATCTGTGAGTAGCAAGGATATGGAAATAGCAATTTAAACCTCCTTACAACGACAAGCTATGAGAACTACCTATTCACCGTAATGGCCCATTTTAAAAAACTGGATATTTAATTTTGAAGGATCTATTTTTCTGTAGTTCTTTGCATATTTTAGTTATTCGCCTCTTGTTTGAGGTGTTAAGTGGTAAAGAAATTTCACCTCATTCTGTTGGTTCTGTCTCCACTTGTTTCCTTTGTAATGCAGAAGGTTCTTAATTTTCTATGATCCCATTTGTTGACTTTTTTGTATTTGGTGTTGCATGGAGAAAGTCTTTGCCCACACCTATAGCTTCAGGAGTTTGACCTATTTTATCCTTCAGAAAGTTCAGTGCTTCCATTTTAAGATGTAGGCCTTTGATCTTCATTTGATTATAGCACACAATGATAAGTGTGGGTCTAGATTCATTCCTCTGCATGTGGATAACCAGTTCTCTCAGCACCGTTTTTGAAGAGGTTTCCTTTCTTCAGAGAATTTTTTGGCCCTTTTGTCAAAGATGAGTTAGCTGGTTGAGGTTGTCTCTTGATCTTCGGTTCCGTTCCACTGGCCAACCTGCTATTGTGCCAATACCTTACGGTTTCTATCACTTGTTTTGTAATACAACTTGATGTCTAGAATAGTAATACCACTCACTTTTGTCTTGTTGCTCAATATTGCTTTGGCTATTCTGGGTCTCTTTTGGCTCCACATAAGTTTTAAGATTGATTTTCCAGATTCTGTTGGAAATGTTGATATTTTTACAGGAATTACATTGAACTTGTTTATCAGTTTTGGCAGTATAGCCATTTTGGTATTTCTTCAGCCTATCCAGGAACAGTAGATGTCTATTTTACAATGTCCTCTTTAGCTTTTTTCTTCAGCATAATACAGTTTTCATTGTAGAGGTCCTTCACTGCCTTGATCAGGATAATTCCTAGATATTGAGTTTTTTGAGAAGCTACTGAGAATGAGAATATTTTTCTCATCTATTTCTGAGTTCACTGTTACTGCAGATACATGCTACTGATTTTTGTATCAATTTTATATCCTGCAAGTTGGCTAAATTTCTTAATTCTAAGAGTCTTTTGGAGTTTCCGGGGTCTTCTATGTAGAGAATCATATCATTTGCAAATATGAATAGTTTGATTTCTTCCTTTCTTACGTATTCCCACTATTTCCCTGTCTTGCCTCATTGCTCTGGCTAGGGATTTGAGAACTATGTTGAGTCAGAGTGATGAAAGCAGATAGCCTTGTTGTGTTTGTGATTTAAGGGGAAATGCTTTCAGTTTCTTCCCATTTGATAAACATTTGCATTGGGTTTGGCATACATGGCTTTTATCAGTTTGAGGTAAGGTTTTTTTTTTCCCTAGCTATTTTGTTATAAATAGATGTTGGACTTCATCTAAAACTTTTCCCACATCTATTGAGATGATCATGTGATTTTTATTTATTCTTGCTTTTCTTTATGAGCTATATTGATTTATATATCGTGAACCACCCTTATATCCCTGGGATGAAGACAACTTAATTATGATGTAGGATCTTTTTAATGATTTACTGAACTCTATTTGCCACTATCATACTGAGGACTTTTGCAAGTGTGATCATTAAGGAGATTAGCTGATACTTTTTCTTTCCTTGTTAACTCTTTGTCTTGTTTTGGTATCAGGGTAATGTTAGTTTCCAGAAACAAGTTAGGCAATGTTCTCTTTCAATTTTATGAAGCAGTCTGAGGAGTATTGGTGTCAGCTCTTAAGAACTTTTAGAATTCTGCTATGAATATACCTGGTTATGGCCTTTTCTTTGTAGGCAGAGACTTTATTACTACCTCAATTTCCATGCTTGTTATGGGTCTATTAGGGTTTTATGTCTTCTTAGTTCAAATCTTGCATTTTGCACATATCTAGAAATTTATCCATTTCTTCTGAATTCTCCAATTTGTTGGAGTATTATTTTCAAAAATAGTTCCTTATAATTCTTTGAATTGCAGCGCGTCTGTTGTAATTTCCCGTATTTCCTTTTCTTCTTTCTTTCTTTTTTGAGACTGGGTGTTGCTCTGCAGTTCGAGCTGGTCCTGAGTTAACTATGAAGCCCACGTTGGCCTTGGACTTAAGGTAACCCTCCAGCTTCTTGAGTGCTGGAATTATAGGCGTGCACCACCACACCCAGCTTGTGTTGTGCTGGGGAATCAAAGCCAGGGCCTTGTGCTTACTAGGCAAGTGCCTTAACTACTGTGCTATTCCTCTAGCCCCATCTTTTTTATTTCTATTTGCATTGATATAGGGTTTTTCCTTCCTTCTTTAGGTTAGCTAGAGATATATCAATCTTATTTATTCTTTCAAAGAAACAACTCTGATTCATTGATGTTTGTGTTTTTAAGTTTTAATTTCATTTATTTCCACTCTGATCTTTTTTTTTCTTCTACTTCTGATTAAACAGTTCTTTTTCTCTAGGAACTTGAGATGCATCATTAAATTTTTGAGGGGGATTGTTCTGTTTCCCTAACATATATATTCATATGTATAAATTTCCCTCTTGGCACTGCTTTTATTGTCTCCCACAGGTTCTGATATGATGTGCTTCCATCTTATTTAACTGGAAGTTTCTGTTTTCTTCCCTGGATTCTTCTGTGACCCATTATTATTCAATAATATATTACTTAGTCTTTATATATTTGCATAGTTTTTGTAGTTTCTTTTGCTATTTATTTTTAGGTTTATTCTGCTATGATCTGAAAGCACACAAGGAATGGCTAGTGAACTCAACTCCTTTGTACTTATTTCAAGTCCTTTGTACTTATTCAAACATGCCTATGGCCTATAATATGGTCCAATTTGAAAAATTACCTGTGTTGTGCTGAGAAAAAATACATTCTATTGATGGTGCATGATACGCTCTATAGACATCACTTAAGTCCAATTGCTTTATAGTATGGCTTAGCTCTAATATTTGTTAATATTTTTTGTCTAGTTGACATATTTGTGACAGTAGGGTATTGAGATCTGCTGCTATAATTATATTGAAGCCTATTTGTTCTTTCATGTTCAATAGTTTTTGATTTACAAAATTGAGTGCCCTGATGTTGGGAGCATATATTGCTAATTGTGACTTCTTCCTATTGAACTGTTCTCTTAACCAACATATAATGTCCATCTTTGTCTCCTCTGATATCTTTTGGCTTGAAATCTGCTGTGTCTGAGAACAATATAGCTATGCCTGCTTGTTTTTTGGGTCCAGTTGCATGAAGTATTGATTTTCATTCTTTTACTTTCAGTCTATGTGTTTCTTTATGGGTAAAGTATGCCAATTGTAAGCATCAAATTGTTGGTTTTGTTGTTTAATTCAGTTGGTCACTCTGTCTTTTGCTAGGAGATGTGAGACCGTTAACATTGAGCATTATAGTGGTATATTCGTTACACCCTATCATTATGATGTTTCAGTGTTGATTATTCATTCTTTACTATGGTTATCTCTTCTCTTGCTACTGTTTCCTTTTCTCTGGGATCTTTGTTACTCTTGGTTTCCCTCTCTCTGTCAAAATTTTCTTTACATATTTTCTGCTACACTGGTCTAGTGGTCATGAATTCCTTTAGGTTTTCTTTATCTTGAACTACTTTTAATTTCTATTTTGAAAAATAATTATGTTTGAATTGGCATCTGTGTTTTCTTAGCACTTGAATAATGTTGCTTCATGATCTCCTGGACTTCAAGGTTCTTGTTGAGGAGTCTGTAGGTATTCTGATGGGCTTGTCTTTGTAGATTGCTTTTTATCTTATAAATCTTGTATTCTCTCTTTGTGTTGAGTGTCTAGGATTTTGCTTATGATATGCTGTAGAGAGGTTCTTTCCTGGTCAAGGTTCTTCAGTGTTCTATCTGCCTACAGGAGCTCAATATTAATTTCCTTTTCTAGAGTTGGGAAAATTTATTCTATAATATCACTGAATATGCCCTTTATGCATATTGCTCTGCTCTCTGTTTCTTCTTGACTCTTTATCATTCTGAGGTTCCTTTGAGTCATCCATCAATTGTGGCATCCAGTCTCTTTGCTTTTTGTTTTTTAGTCATCACTGATTATATGATCCAATTCATCATTCTTATCTTCAAGACCTAATAATCTATCCTCAAAACTCTGGAGCTCATTTTCCACGTATTTGTTTAGGTTTTTCATATCTTGGAGTTCAACTTGGAATCCTTTCAGTCTTTCTACTTCTCTACTGAATTGTTGCTTCATTTCTTCTACTGCCTTGTTTAATCTCTTTGTTTCTTCTTTGTAATCCTTAAGCTTTTTTATCTATAAGACTGCTGTTTCTTTGATAAAATACTCTTTGAACTCACTGAGCATCTCTTGCATTTATTTAAGCGTATCTTGTTTGAGCTCTTTGGCCAATAGTTCCATTTGTTTCTGACTCTCTTTGTTGTGGGTTCTACTACAATGGGGCCCGTGATACCAGCTTCTGGGGAGTGGGGACATTTTTGCAGGTGTTTTGTTGCCTTGTTTTCCCACGGTTCTACTGCTGTGAGTTGTAGATCAGGTAATGTTGATGGATCCTGTCTTTACTGTGCAAACTTTTTTTTTTGTTACACTACCTGTTTCCTTGGAATTTCCTTGAGTTTTGAGTTACATTTTTGTTGCTTTGACACAACTTTAGAGGAGGAAAAGATTATTTTAGCTCACAGTTTCAGAAAATCATAGTTAGTAGATGGGCAGCTGGCAATGGTGGAAGCACATGGCAGAGGCATAGGTGGAGGTAGCGTTGCACAACATTGCAAAGAGGAAGCCAAGTCCAGTTAAGTCTAGTTAAATCAAGTCAAGGGGAAAGGTGACAGTTGCATTTCTCATTTCAGGTCCCATCCCAGCTGTCTCAATGACCTGCCCCTTCTGAATCTAGCCTCAGTGTTCTGATCCTACCAGGTTTAAACCTCGACCACACATCTGTAGTCCAATCCACCCAACTGCAATTTAATTCATGTGCCTGTCTTCTACCACACACCCATAATCCACCTCTGCAGGCCAGGTTCCAATCTCCTAACAGCACATGATTCCATAATATCCAAATACATGAGACTTTCGGGAGGACATTCCAGATCCAAACCACAATAAGTTTGTTCAGATTTTAGTATTTATATCAGTTTTTAACTTACTCAGCTATTACTTTTGGGGGTCTTCTCTGTGATTAACCTTCTGCTGATTACCTATTCTCCACTTTTCAGTGAAGGTAGAACAGGTTGCAGATATTTGTTGGCATCCACTAGAAATCAAGATCAATTTCTATGCCATCATCCACAATTTGAAAAAGATTTACAATAGCATTATAATCTAAGACAAACAAATTATTGACAGAACTTGCTATCCAGGTTAAGATTACAAATATTCTACCCTTAATAATAAAAGGCACAATCTATACCATCAGTGTACGTATACAAATAAACCTAATATTGGCTTATCAAAATGTTGCACTAATGTGACTACAATATCACCGTGATTAATAGGACAATCCCCTATATTGCTTACCTAGATTAATCTAAACCATCAGAAGTTATCAACCTGTAATACCCTCTACGAGCTATATCCTAACAGTAGGATGTTAAGTATGTCTCAACAGTAGGATGGACATTCATCTAAGTGGTTAAACTTAGTACATACCAGCTATAGAGATCTGATAACAAGATATGAATTCATATGACCATTCTACTCTTACCTTCAGAAATCTGAAACCATACTACTAATGAAGGTTTCTATGCAAATTATCTAGTAACATTAGAAGAGTTCATTGACGGTGACACTCAATTATTGTTAATGATAAAGAAAAAGTCTATGATTTATAGCTAAATAATATGCAAATATTTCTTCCAAACACTTGGCTGCGGGCTATCAATACTTAACAATACTACTAATAAGAGTGACGGGGGTTGGGAGAGAGCAGACTGAGACTAAGTGTTAACCTTGGGTGGGTAGTAGGAAACAGAAAAGTATTTTTATATGTTAAAGAAAAGCATGACGGAGCTCCAAATCCAGATCAGAAGAACACAGATGAACTTACACAAACAGAAGCAGCAGTAAGAAGAAAGAAAAAGCATTATGAGGGAAATGTGGAGAATATGTCCCCGGCATCTATAGAAAGGCTTTTCAAAATGGGCATAAAGAGCTACTCAAGACAGAAATATCACAACAAGGAACTGAAACAGAAAGAAAGGAAAAGAAACAAAGAAAAAAGAGGGGGAAAAAAGCCCACATATCAATAGCAAAAAAAAAAAAAAAAAGTTCAATATGTCCAGGAAAAAAAAAGTGAACTGGAAGTTCAAAAAAAATTACTCTCCCGCTTGTTGTTTGTATGGGAAGTCTCCATATTGAAGACCTTGGATCCTGCATCTGAGGGAAGGTATTACCAGTTCCCCCACTTCTTTCTGTGACCCAGATTGTAAAGATGCTCCACTCCAGGGTATTTCCCGCTGGTCCTATTTGAGGTTGGGTTGAGCAGGAGCAGAATGGCTCTGTGTCTAGACTCTTACCACTCCCTTTAATCTGTAAACACCAACCCAAGTTAGCCAGATCTTCGCATATGGGTGTTGTTGGGGCTGAGGGAATTTGACCACTGCTTTCTGAGGACTAATTTCCCTGGGCTCAGATCTTTCAGGAGGAGCTCAGTCTTTCCTTGTCCCCTGTTGCCAGCACTCTTCCCTGCCTAGGGACTGACTAACTAGAAGGGTCCCTGGCTTTGCTAGAGCATGCTTTGTTGACAGTCAATCTCCTGGGACAACCCACAATGTGCTTCTGAATCTTTGAAAACCTACTGTGGATACTGGCTGCGCTTCTAGTACCATGACTCCATGGGCTGTCATTCAGTCTGCAGTCCTCAAGCTCTGAGACATTACAGACAGGGACTCTCCTTGTTTCTGCACGGAAACCAGAGTGGCTCAGTGTTCTGCAAGGAACCACAAGCAAGGGTTGGAGCATCCAACCACAAGATTGCCCATCACATACTAAGCTGCTGTCCTTGCCGCCCAGCCTCCCACACGCTCATTGCTTGTGGTCCAGTGGCTGGCTGAGCATGGCTACACTCTGTGGCTCCAGCCTCTGTCTGCCAGGACTTGCCATCTGCCCTCCTTGTCTGGGAGCTTATGTTCACATGCTAGAGATCTTCACAGCTCTTCTTCAGGCCATAGAGAAAGTTCCTTTGCTAAATCTCTGGTTCCAGCCGAATCACTGAAGCCTCTAATGAAAGGCCCTTCACTGTTGGGAAAACTTTCTAACTCATTCCATGAAGGTAATATTATCTTGACTCCAGATCTACACAGAGGCATTATAAGAAAACAACAGACCAATATGCATTATAAATACTCATATAAAAATTCTCAATGCTAGCTAAGTGAATTCAGCATCACATTAAAACATTTATAAACCATGCCAAAGTGAGACGTATTTCTGTAAAGCAACATACAGAAAAAAATCAATGTAATATAAACCACGTTAACAAAATAATGGAGAAACCATTGCAGGAAAAAAAAATGACAAAATTCAACAACTCTTCATGATAAAAACAAATAGAAATGAGGAAAATAACAGTCAACATAATAAAGCCTATATGTGAATACCCATAACTAACATTATGTCCAAGACAAAGCTGTCAATTCTTTCCTCTGATGATAAACGAGATCCACAATGTCTGCTTTAGCTGTTCCTATTGAAATTAGTATTGGAAGTTCTAGCAAGAGCAGAGGCAAGAAAAACAAAGAAAATGCATCTAAATTGGAAAGAGAGAAGAAAATGCATCTGCTTGCTAACAGCACAATTTTATACATAAAAAATGCTGAGTATTTCACAAAACCCCTTAGAACAAGTAAACTAATTCATTAAAGTTCAACGCAGAATTGATGCACAAACATTAGTTGTATTTTAATATAATTTCATATGCAAAAATCTGAAATAGCATTAAAACAATTCCATTGGCAATAACATCAGAAGGAGTAAAATGCCTAGCAAGAACCTGAACAAAAGTTTTGTACTTTGAGCATTACAAAACATTGCCAAAATAAATAAGAGAAAAAGTAATTGAAAGACATTCGTGTCCTTTAGACTAGAAGACATAACATGATATTAATGTTTTGCTCAAGGTAAGCCTCAGTATTCATAGATTCAATACAAATATTTTTAGAACAACAGATCTTCATTTGAAACAAAGGGTAGAAGAGTAAAATCTCCCACTACCAACCATCTGGGAGGGGGGTCCCAAATGGATTGCCCTCCTAGACTTAACACATTTCTTATCAATATCCTAACTATTTTGGCAGAAGAAAACAGCCCAAAATTCTTATGGAATCTCAGAGACCCCAAATATTCCAAACTATCAGAATAAGGACAACGAACTTGGAATACTTACATGTTCTAATTTCAAAACTTACTACAAAGCTACGGTAACAACACCGTGGTATTGCCATGACGATATATGAACAAACAGACCCTAGAAATAAAGCTTTTCATCTATGGTCAAATGATTTTCAATGTCAGTGCCTGGAAAATTAAGTCGGGATAATTCATTCTTTTAAACAAATTTCATTTAGAAAAGTGGGTATGCCATGGAAAACAATGAAAGTGACCCTTTATGTTCCGTTACTTATGACAACTAGCTCAAAGCCAGGCGCAGTGCATACTCAATCTCCACACGGAGGGAAGATGAGGCAGAAGGATCACAAGTTATTTCCCCAAGATATGCAAATCAAAACATCACCAAGATACCATCTGACCCCAGAGAGAATGCTGTATATCAAGAACCCAAACAGCATTCAATGCTCCTGAGGGTGGGGGTGGGGGAGGAAGGGACCCTCTTACACTGCTGGTGGGAATGCAAACTGCTACAGCCACTGTGGAGGGCAGTGTGGAAATTCCTCAAAAGGTTGAAAATAAATATTCCCTGTGATCCAGCAGTACCTCTTCTGGGAATCTTTCCATAAGATTAAGTCTACCTGAGTAACTTATCAAACTTCTGTCTCAAAGAAATAAAAAGGGCTGAGGAGATAGCTCAGTGGTAACCTATTTCTGATTTAATTGTCAGTATTGAAAAAAAATGCATCCAAGTTATAAATCTATAAAACTAGTAAAAGAATAAAAGCATCATAACACTGGGTTTAGTAATGACGGTTTGGATATGATGCCAAAACCACAGGTGAAAAAGAAAAAAAAAGTTAATTTTGACTTTATAAAAATTAAAATTTTCATGTATAAGGACACTATCAACAGAATGAGAAGGCAACTCATGGAATAGGAGAATGAATATGCAAACCATATATCTGATAAAGAATTAATATTCAAAAAAAGAACCCTCAACAACTCAACAACAAAAAGGCCTGATTTTTAGAATAGGCCAAAGACTAGAATAGAATTTTTCCAGAGAATATATATACATATATATCTCACCCAAATCACATGAAAAGATACTCAATATCACTAGTCATTAGGGAAATGCAAATCAAACTACAATGAATAAAATTCTTACCAATAATGAGACACTACTTCGCACCGGTTAGAATAGTAACTCTCAATAAAAGCAAATAAAAAAACAAATGTCAATCAAGTTTACAAGCTGGCAGAAATGTAAAATGGTGCCTCCACTATGGAAGATAATACGGCAAAACCTCAAAAAACTACATGTAAAAATCACCATCTGCTCTAGCTAATGTACCCCTGGGTATTTTACCCAAAACAACTAGAAGAGGGGACTTGAATAAATACTTGTATACCCACATTCATGATAGCAGCACCCCCAACAGCCAAAAGATGACAGCTCAAATGTCCATCAACAAGGGATGACCAAATTGTGGTGTATACATATAATGGAATAGTATTCAGCCTTAAAGGGAAGGAAAATTAAATACATGCAACAACATGGATGTTTAAAATATTACACTAATGAAATATGCAAAGCCAAAGGACAAATACTCTATGGTTCATTTACATATTATATGGGGAGACAGGAAAATAGTGGTAACGAGGGGCTGGAAGAATAGAAAATGGAATTTCAAGTTTAATACAAGTTTCAGTTGAGGATGATTAAGAAGCTTTGGAGATGGATTGTAGTGGTAATTGTACAACAATATGAATGTGCTCAATCTCATAGAACTGTATATTTAAAGATAGTTAAATAATAAATAAAATGCATACTTCACCACAATCACATACATGAGGAATATATGTAGATATTGTGAATGCCGCTGCTGTGAAGACGGGTATGCAAGTGAGTATTTTGGTTCTAGCCTCATTTCTCAGCGCTCCACACCCGGCCCAGAACTCGTTACTGTCTGTTGGGCGAATATGAATATGCACATAGTAATGGGAGCAAAGACCTCATAAAACGGGTGACATTTGATCAATACCTTCCACAGGCTGAATTTTCATCAGTTCATAAAAATTGAATTTTAAATTACTTTTATTGAGTTATAATGCCTTTTATATAAAACCCACCCTTTTCAAGTGTGACTTTAACTTAATTTACAGAGTTATTAACCACACCACATCCAATTTTCAAACATTTCTATTACTCTCCAAAGAAACCCCAGGCCCAGGCATGGAGTCTGCCCCTTTTCCACACCGATCACCAGCAGCTACCAGCCACCCTCTGTCTGCACAGACTTGCCTTTTCTGCCCTTTCACCTTTACAGAGCCACACAACATGTGGCCTTTGTGCAGGGCCACTGGTGACAAATCAGTGGTGTCAACACACTCGATTGCTCACAATTTGAAGATTACAGATTCAGATGGTAAACCTGGTGCTAAATAGTGGTTTGCCAAGTTTTTCAATCATGGGTTTTGAGACCCTGAACAGATAACAAAAATGTGCTCTTTAAAATCGGAGAATATTTATTTCCTGATATTCCTGTTGTTTCACTATTCCTTGCTTTACCATTCACCTTTCTTTCCTTTGCAAAAGGAGTTGGAGATCACTGGATTTTTACATCAGAAGAATATTTCTACAAATTTGAAGGCTATTCATATAAATCTAGCTTAATTTTAAAAATCTGTACTACTAATCACACTCAGATAAAAGAAATAATGAGACTAATTCAACCCCAAAGCTTCATTCTTATGAAAATTCTGACCAATTTTCAAAACAGAGACCAAGGTGAAGTGGTATCCGTGTCTGGTCCATCTGGGCTTTAAGGCAATTCTCATCCACCTTCTGATCACTCGTGATCATTTCTAAACCCAAAGAAGACAGCATCTGGACAAAGGCCCTGCGTCTCCCACTGAGAACACCGACCAGAGCCGTCTTTGGAAACTGGGAAGATCAACAGTGTGGAGCTGTGCTGTGAGAACACTGTTCAAAACAGATGCTGTGTCAGGGTGGAGGAATAGCATAGCAGTTAGAGCACTTGCCTAGCAAGCAAAAGACCCTAAGTTCAATTCCCCAGCAGCACATAAGCCAAGTGTCATGGTGCACACCTGTAATCCTAGCACTTGGAAAGCTGAAGCAGGAGGATTGTCTAGAGTTTGAGGCTAGCCTGAGCTACGCAGTGAGTTCAGGACCAGTCTGGAATACAGAAGGAGACCGGTTTGTCATGCAACAGTTGACATGAAATAACAAGGAAATAATGTTAACAACCATTAACAGATGCCACGGTTGAGTAAGAACTGCTTACCTACAGCAACATTATCTCCCAGAAGTCTTAGGACAGTTCTGCAGGTAGGGACATGGACTCTATTTGGTAGAGAAGTTAAGGAATTTACCGCGAGTTACACAGCTAGAAAATGGCAGGATAAAAATATGAATTCCATTTAGGCAATTTCCAAAGCTCACGTGCTGAACTGCCACACTGTAGGGCTGTGTGTTTTGATTTCAAAAATGAAATGTAGATTATATAAAAGATAATGAGGCCCATATTCACATAAATAAAATAAATCCCCCTTGGACCCTGGGGGGATGTTCAGCAAAGTACCAATTCACAACATTTACCAGGTACCAGGCAGCTAGTACTATATATAAGAAAAGTACATCTCGACTTCAAAGAACTTTTAACTTCTATCCTGCAGAGAGCAGAGGACAGACAGCACTGGTCACGCCATATTGGTGCTGCATGGTTTGGCTAGTATAGGCACAGGCCTCTGGGGTAAGAGTCTGGCAGGCTTCAGGTGGCACTCAAGCATGTACCTTCCCTCTCCATGCCTTTGTTTATCGCCTTGGAAAGAGAACAGCTGGGCCTGTGGTCTCTGAGGTTTTATGACTCTCTGCGCACTGGCAGCCTGTGGCCTTTGCTTCCTGTACACCGTAATTTCTGCACATTGAATGTTCACCCCGGGCTTTTCCTGGTTTTTACAGCTCCAAGGGCGACAAAGCTCCATGTAATTCTTAAGCACTGAACTGTACTATATGGAGTAACTTTCTCTTACAAATAGGGGTGAATTAAGACAAATTTTGTTTGGAGAATTGCCTTACACTTTAATCACACACTCCCCTCCTCTCCTCCCCTTGATCTTAGCCTCGCTGTGGTTTCTCAAAGTCCAGAGCTCAACGTCATAGCAATCGGTGCCTCATTCACCACGAACGGCCATATTTCACTTGCAGCTGAGTGGAGACCTCATTTCATTTCACTGTTCAGTCTCAATAACGCAAACATATATTCAGGGCTGACATATTTTCATTATAGAAAAGCAAAGCTCTCAAACAGACCCTGCCTGTAGGGATTAATGAGGAAAATGGTTATTTATTCTGCCACTTGACATTTCATGCAGAATAATTCCCAAGTCATTTTATATTTTAACAAATAGTTCATGAGTAAAGGACCTTAGCACTTTGGATGAGCACCAAGCCAGGATTTAGGACGTAGTTCAAGTTAACCAGCAAAAATGAAGCCACTTCCTAAAATCACAGTGACTATAAGGGTACTCGATAATGTCACAGCCAGGCAGCCATAGGAGATATTCATTTCTGATGCTATGTAGCACCAACTCATCCCAATACAAATCACACCCAACTCTCCAAGAAAATGCCAAGGACATTTCAAAATTTCTCAATGTCGTACTTTTTTTTTTTTTTTTGTCCTTTCCTTAGCCTAGTCTACCACCCTTGCTAATATGAAAATATCTTGGGCCATTTTTGGTCAGAATCCTAAGGCTCCCTTTTGCTACATAAATGATACACAAACTCCCTGATTTTTTTTTTTTTTTTGCAATATATGAAGGCCAGCATCATTGAGTCTCACATTTTCTTCAATTTCAATCCTTTTCCTACTCAATCCACTTTACTCATATCCCACAGTGGTTTTCTCTGCTTTCAGTCTTCTCCCTCCATTTCCCTAACTCAAGCCACATGGTTGACTAAAGGACATGCCTCGTCCCCTACATCTCTCAGGTGTTAGCATGTACCCACCATACAGCTCTTCCCACCCCTCAGAGGAAGCTGTTTCTGTAGCACACACCAAAAAACACAACCTACAACTTCTGGCTGGTTTGGATGCTCAATACAACTCTATTTGAAAGAAGAAGAAAAAATAATGATAAACTACAATCAATCATGGACTAGGATTTCTGAGAATGTTCCAAAGCTCATAGAAAGTGCAAATCATCTATTCATGATTGTACCCCTTTTTATACTATAATCGTTGTTTTTCCCCCATTCTAAAATCTGGGACACTCAGAGAGAGTTTTTCAACTTTGGGGCCTGCGCTGCACTAGAAGTATTTCGCCTACTAGATCAGAGATATTGGAAGTATTGTTATTTCTACTCCCTCACACCTACTCTGTAGCCCCTCTTCTCTGTGGTCGCCTGATGGCATTTGGACCTTTCCCTTCAGATAGAAGGTCAAAGGGACAGAACCCCCAAATGATCAACCTAAGTTGTTCCAGGTTATCACAGGTCAGGATGCTCTAGGGAAGCCGGGAGCAGGCTTAGCTCACTGAGAGAAAACCTCACCGGTTACTACAGGCAACTGAATTTTCTTCCCATTTTACCATAATATTAAGAACAAGTGAATTCTCTATACCACCTGCTGGGTGCTGAGACCAATCTAATTGCAGACCTGTGATATTAAGCGAGAATGTGAGTAGTACAAAAACTTCGGGTTAAAGGACTAAGACCAATCCAAGCAATTTCAATGTTTGGTAATTTGCCTGACATGCTCTGAGAAAATATTCCTCAAGTTGTATTTTACAAAATACTGAATAAACAAATTGATTTTCTTGCATGATAACTCAGCCAGCAAGAGCTCAGGAAATGGCAGACAAAGCCTAGACTTCACCAGGATGGAGGTAGGCTCAGAAATTTTAGGAATGGCTAGGTCTTCCAAAAGATTTACATCTGACAAATGTTACACATGCTCTATTAATGTATTATATATACATACATATATAATGTACATATATACATACAATGTATATATATACATAATATATATATATATATATATATATATATATATATATACACACACACACACACACACACTCATTGGTGGTATTGGGGATACACCATACTATATCCCCTACCCTTTTTACTATTTGAAACAAGGTCTTGCAAAGTTACTAAACTGCCCTGGCTGAGCTCACACTTGTGATCCTCCTCCCTTGACCTCCAAGAGTGCTGGGATTACAGGTGTGCACCACCATACCTAGCTACAAATTTGTTTTTTTTTTTATGTATCAGCTAATAAATTTAACAACAGACTTCTATAAAGGTGATATACAAATAAATTTAAATTAGTTATGGGAATTGTTTAATCTCTGTTGTTATAAAAATGTCAGCTTTAGGGACTGGATAAATAACTCAATGGTTCAAGCGCTTGCCTAGGGAGCACCAATTATCTCATTCTCCAGCACCACTTAAACTGGGTGTGGTGGTGCACACTTAGAATCCCAGCCTACAGAGCAAGACTCTGCCTCAAAAAAAAACAAAAGTTCACATTATTTTGGTCTTAGAAATTACAGATGAAATTAAAATATGTATAGGTTTTAAATGCAATTGCGTGTAATTAAATTGACATTTTCTGAAATCTTTTGAGTTTAAAATCATTCAACATACGATGTCCTATATATTTTTAAAAAGGTAAGATTAACTATTCTGTCATTAAGAAAATGATCTCAGTGAATGAATGTTAATGTACAAAAACAAAACAGAGAAATTAATGGCGGCTAAGGGACCGACCAGCCAGGGTTGGCCTTGGCCCTATGTACCTCAGCTACACATAAACTGAATGCATGGCCCAGGAGAATTTTTAACATAATCTGTATTAAATGTATCTGGTGGCAGGCTGCGTATTATCTTTGTCATCTAAAACCTCAAAATAAAATCATAAAATTTAAATTGCCTGTAGCTGAAACAAGCACATCTTTGGGGGACAGTTGAATTGACTGCATATAGAATGCAGATAATAAAGTCATGAAAACCACAGGAAAAAAAATTAAAATGTAGAGTACAAAGAGAGAAGGGCTGACATTATTCTAATTGATGTTTCAGAAGAATATGACATGAGATGTGATCCAAAAATATGGCAGTTGTTTAAACAAAATGAATTTATCGTGGCAAAAGACGTATTGCCATTAATCTTCCTCAAAATACCCCTTGCTGCAAACACATCCCTTCATCCTGTCACGTTCTGGAGCAGCTTTGGAAGGAAGTCTTCTTTCCTGATTACCTTTAGTTGTGTTGTCGTTGCTGTCTCTATATCTTGAATCCATTCAAAATCTTTACGTTTGAAGGAAGAGCCAGGGTACCAGATTCAGGAATCATGTGGATATGAAAACACTATAATATTTTTGACAGAAATTGTCATAAATATTTTGAATCGAGGCAGCCATGGAAAGACACCCATGACAGAAGACTTCAAGAATTGCTTCAGAAATTAACAGAACAACGGGATAAGTGTGCTCTATTTACCATATAGTGTTTAAAAGATAATAGGTTGTGACTTTCCCAAATTAAAAGTCACCAATCCTTAGACTGAGAAAGTTCAAGACATTTCAATCATACTAAATAAGAATAAATCTATTCTTAGATTTATCAGAATCTATAGAATACCAGAAATAAAAATAAAGACGTCCAGAAGTAAGATCATATTAAACCTTCAAAAGAATAACAATTAGATCATTGGCTCATTTAATGGACAACAAAAAGTCCAATGTGGTGGACTTTTGTTTCCTCATCTCCCCCAGTGGGCTTTTGAAAACCCATTCCTAAACTTAACCTCAGAGTTTGGATTTGGTGGACCTATAATAGCACTGCTTTTCCATACAGCTTCAAAATGATATCGATGCTGTTGTCACCGGCCTCTCCCTTTCAATTACTGGATTAGACTAATAGCTGCCTTAGGAATTGCAGCGGTGGGTGACAGAAGGCTGTGGAATGACGCCGGTAACACACCAAGTGAGAAACTCACTGTCATCCAAGAATCGATAACCAGGAAAACTATCTTTCAAGAACAAGGGCAAGATAAAGATGTGTGGGGTTAAAAACCGAGTGAACAGCAGACTCAGTGTAACTTCTAAAATATGTGCTTGACCAAGAAGAAAAATTACTCCAGAAGGAGAGCTTGAGGATTTGAGGCAGAAAAAATTATGGAGAAACAAAGAAAATGTCACATTTGGGTTAAATTTAAGTCAATGTTGATTGTGCACGAACAGAAACTAATTTATAGAGCAATAAATATTAATTTAAAATCACCACTGTAGTAAACAAAAGCACACATTGCAATGCCAGAATGTAGGAATAGTAGGTACATATGTGTGTATGTACTGGAGATCGTGCCCAGGCCTCACACTGACCTACATCTCCAGCCCATGTTTTTCTTTTTCTTTCTTTTTTCTTTTTTTAATTTTCAGACAAGGCCTCAAAAAGTTGCTAAATTGCCTAGGCTGGACTTGATTGAATTTGACACCCTCCTTCCTCGGCCTCCTGGAGTGCCGAGATTACAGGCTCCTCCTTTTACAAAATGGTCTCACTAATTCCCCAGGCTGGGCTTGAATTTGCCATCTCCCTATTTCACCTTGCAAGGTGCTGGGATCGTAGGTGTGCACATCTTGCCTAGCCTTTTCTTTTATTCTCTATTGTTTTACTTTATATATATATTTGGTGGTATCGAGAATTGAACTGAGAAAACACTGTGCTACAATTCTAGCCCTATTCAGGTGAGAGGGCATCTTGTTAAATTCCTCATCCTGGGCTCTATTTTGTGATTTCCCTGCCTCAAGAACCTCCTATGTATCTCAGATACCTGGTTTAGAATGTCCAGATCCCAAACATTATCCAATACTTCTTTTGTGTGAGGAAAACTATAAGTTTATCATATTTATGCTTATAAAAACTGAATATAAATATTAAAAATTTCAGTGCAGTCAGTGCAAGAGTGGCATCATACCACAAAAATACTTGAAATATTAAATGAAAGAACAGAAAAATATAGTTTAAAAGAATTCACAAAAAATAAAAAATAAGATGGTAGGAAAGAGCCCAAATATACTAGTGATACAGCACTATATATTGACTAAACTTTCAGTTATAAAATATGCCATAATTGGATGAAAAATATAAGATTCTCTTATATTTGTATGTGGCTAACACACAAGGTTACAGAAAAGTCAAAAATGTGTTAAATACAAACAAAAATATTCTTTTTATACGTGTTTATAATGTATTATGTTGCTTTATTTAGGATGCTGATACTTTTAAAAAATTTCATATCTCTTCATAAATGTGACTGATATATAATTTATATTTTGTGTAATAAACTTGCCTGGTCTTGGTATCAAGGCCATGCTACCATCACAGAAGGGTTTGCAAAGTGTTCCCTCTTATTTAGTTTCTAAAAAATTATGGAAGATTATAATTTGTTTCTTCAATGTTTCACAAAATGTCTTTGTAAATTGTCCAAGCGTGCATATGGTTGAAGACAGGTTGTTATCTTATATTTGATATTTCATAACAAATATATTTACAAAAAGTTAATTGTTGGATTTTATAGTCACTATAAATGGATGAAAATTTCAATTCACTTACTCAATAAGTATTTTGGGGAACCTACTCTGTACTAACCACTAAGGATATGACAGTAAAGAAAACAGAAACATTCAGAAGAAGTAAATTAAAATTTCAAGTTTGCTCATACCGAAGTAACATACTTTAAACCTTAAATAAGCAAAAAATTGAATCATCCAACAGGTAAAATTGACAGATTCGCCACCATAGTTTTTTAAAAAATACCTCTCAATGATAAATCAAACAAGAAAAAAAAAGAGTAAGGCTATGAAGAATCAAATGATATTATTAACAGCTGAGTTAATAACAGTGATTATATATATATATATATATATATATATATATATATATATATATATATTTAAGTCCTGCATGAAAAAAGACATAATTATTGCAGGTCATGAGACAGTTAAATATATTTTAAGCAGTAAATTTCACATAGACCTCAGTCTCTCATCTCAAAGTTATAAATCATTATGTAAGAAGGAAAGAGATATTTTGACTTGCATTTCTCTCATGGCTAAGGATGCTGAACAAATTTTCATGTATTTACTGGCCATTTGAACTTCTTCCTCTGAATATTGGCTAGCCATTTCTATTGTCCATTTTTTAAGTTGTGTCTTTGAATTTGAGGCGTCAGTTTTTCTTCAGTTCCTTGTATATTCAGGCTACTAGCCTCCTCTCTGGCATATAGGTGGTGAGTATTTTTTCCCAAGCTGTCAGTTCTCTCTTTACTCTGTTGATAATTCCCTTTGCTGTGCAGAAACTTTTTAATTTGAAATAATTCCGTTTGTTGATTTTGGTGACTCTATTGTGTTGGATGACTTATTTTTCCCATCTTATTGGCATATATACATGCGATACATAATGTTTACACTGAATGTATTTTGTGCACATAAATATTGCATAAAATTGCAAGCCCTTCCCCTCTGCCTTTTGAACATCCTTCCTCATCCCCACTGATTCCCACTATCTCCTTCATGTAGTTCTATGAAATGACTATAATATGGGTTTCTCATATTAAAGAAAGCATTCAATATTTAACCTTCTGCATTTGATGCACTTCACTGAAAATAAGCATTCCTTTTGATCCAGTGAAAACATTCCCTTCGATCCAGTGATTCCTCTTCCGGGAAACTTTCCAAAGGAGCTGGAAACACCATATAAAAGGGATACACAATTACCCATGGTCATTGCAGCATAACTAACAATAGCTAAAATGTGGAAGACACCAAACTCCCCATCAACAGGCCAATGGATACATAAGTTGTGGTATTTGTACACGATGGAATACTACTCATCTATAAAGACAGATCGTTTTGAGGCTTTTGTAGGTTAATGAATGCAAGTTGAGATCATCACCCTCAGTGAAATGACTCAGATGTGGAAGGTTAAATATGGAATGGTTTCTTTAATACGAGAAACCCAGAACGCAGTCATTTTGTACAACTCAACTGGGAGGGAAGGGGATAAAGGGAAGTAGTGAGGAGCGGGAGAGTGTGGGAGGGTCAAAAATGGAGAGAGGAAGGATTTGTAATTTTGTGATATATATATGCACAAAATATTCAAGTTCAATATAAACATTATGTATCATATATACATATCAATAAAATAGGAGATAAAAGAAGGAAATAGAAAACAAACTCATGTTTGAAATTCAGGAGTAAGGAAATAAAAAGGGGAAAAATAGGTACAATGGAAAATATGAAGGCTAACAAACATTATCAATATTAACAGATTCCCCAGAGAAAAGAAAAAGTACAAATACATATTAGAAATGAAGCCACATAAACAGAAGGATCTAAGATTTCAAATGTAATAAAGACAATCACCAACGTTGTCAAATGATTTCAGAACCCAGATTAAATGGGGGACTTCTAGGGAAAAATATAAACTACTATAGCTGTCACATGAAAAATTTCAAAAATTAAGTAATTAATTAAAAGGTAACAACCTGTCTTCAACCATATGCACGCTTGGACGATTTACAAAGACATTTTGTGAAACATTGAAGAAACAAATTATAATCTTCCATAATTTTTTAGAAACTAAATAAGAGGGAACACTTTGCAAACCCTTCTGTGATGGCAGCATGGCCTTGATACCAAGACCAGGCAAGTTTATTACACAAAATATAAATTATATATCAGTCATATTTATGAAAAGAGATAAGAAATTCTTTTAAAAGTATCAGCATCCTAAATAAAGCAACATAATACATTATAATTGTGTCAGGTTTATCTTAGAAATTCAAAATAGTCTTATTACTAGAAATTGTTAATCCATTTCACCATTGTTAATTGAAGATTAAAACCAGTAATTTAATCAAGAATATAGATAAAATATACCAAACCATCTAGTATTTTAAAATGTTTTCAATGAGCAACAAAATAAAAATTTCTAAAACTGATCGGCCACAAAAATACAAACAACCATCAGATGTGAGAGAAATATTAGAAATTTTACTTTTATAATTTACAGCAAGAAGAGAAAACTGCCATTCTTATTCTCACCAATTCTACTCAAAGTTATATGAAGAAGTTGCTGTAGGAATGGCCAGTAGTTAAGCTAATCATCTAGCAAGCACAAGGCTCAGAGTTCAATTCCCTAGCACCACGTAAGCTGGGAGTGGTGGCACATACCTGTGATCCCAGCACTTGGAAGTCTGAGACAGGAGTATTGCTGTGAGTCCAAGGCCAGCCTGGGCTCCACAGTGAGTTCAGTACTAGCTTAGACTACAGAGTGAGACCCTGTCACATGCACACGCGCACACACACACACACACACACACACACACACACACACACACAATTATTTGAAGGAATGTTACTGAGCAAACAAGCCAAAAGCAAAGACAGAGAGAACAGAAGAAATTAAACTGCCACTACCTGTGTGAGACAGAACTCTATAAAATAACCCCCAAACATGTACAATGAATTATTAGGGTAAAATATTACCCATTCATTCAACAAATCCTTACTGAATACCTACTGTAGGTGAATGATTATTTTGAATGCTAGAAATACAGTCATCAAGTACACAAAGCTTCCTACCTCAAAAACTTCCATTTTTGTGACAGAAAGAAAACATACAATAAACAAAATAAGAAAATTATATTGTATATTAGAGAGTGCTAAATGCAGAGAAAATAAAGCAGCAAGTAGGGTAGGTGCTATAGAGAACGGCTCAGCAACCTACTCCTTTTGTATAAAGCAACATATTCTAGAAAATATAATAAAGACATCATTTACAATATAACCAAATATAAACTACCTATTAGTATGTAATAGAATATCTATAAGACTTTTATAACAAATATTCCCAACTCCCCTGGAAGATGATCACAGGAAACATAGTTGATGGAGAGACATTACTCAATAGATGGACTGAAAGAAGAATGCATGAACTTAAAGACTGAAGTAAGGGGATGTTTATTTCCAGTCTTTCCCCTTTGATCCAGTGACACCCCTCCTGGGAATATTTCCAAAAGAGGTCAAAAGAACACATAACAGAGATACATGTATACCCATGTTCATACCAGCACAACTAACAATAGCTAAAATGTGGAAGTCACCAAAATACCCATCAACAGACCAATGGATACACAAACTGTGGTATTTATACACAATGGAATACTATGCATCTAAAAAGTCCAACAGCGTGGGGGCTTTTGCAGGCAAATGGAAGAAACTTGAGAACATCGTGCTTAGTGAAGTGAGCCAGAAGCAGAAGGTGAAACATCGAATGGTCTCTCTGATATGAGAGACCCAGACCACAACTATCTCATGGAACTTAAAACGAAACACAAAGTGAAACAGGGGGGTAGGGTGGGGAGG